>PVJD01013686.1:0-32733 GCA_004026545.1 Mormoops blainvillei
TGTCCCCATTTTGCAGAGGAAGAAACTGAGGTTCTGAGAGATGATGTGACCTTACAAAGTAGCAAAAAGAGGATTCAAGAAGGACAGGTTTCTCTAATGCCAAATCTGATGCTGATTCAGATATTAGGAAGACTTTCATTAGATACAAAGACATGTAATGCGAGAGTTTGCAATCTGTGGGAAAGGAAAAGAAGAGATGTGTGAGGGTTGAAAGGTTAGGAATGTCTTCCTGGAGCAGGTGGATTGTCAGCTAGGCCTCTGAATGTGAGTGGGTTTGAGGGGAGAAAAAGAGGAGAGAAGCAGAGAGCATGGGGCATTGGACTGAGACCTGGTCACTGGATCAAGTTAGGGGCACCTAAAGGTGGTTCAGGAAAGAGGAGGCTGGAAATGTGGACTGACCCAATAAAGAGCCTGGGGTGCCTTACTGAGGAGTGTAGTCTTGGTTCTTGGGCGTTCAGGAGCTGTAGGAGGTGTGCAAACAGGTGAGGGATATGGTACAGGAGAGTAGATTTGAAGTCAAAAGGCCAAGAGTGGAGTCATGATTCTCCCACTTATTAGCTACATGGCCTTAGACAGTTTACTTCCTTGCTCTGAGCCTCAAATCCCTCATCTCAAACATGCCCGACTTAAAGAGTTGTACTCATCATTGTATCCTCAAGCACCAGGATCCATCATTTAGAAGGTGTTTCATAGATGTTGATTAAATGAACTAAGATTAAAAGCTGCCTATCCCAGAGACCTAAATATAAGAGCTAAAAATATAAAACTCTTAGAAGAAAAGCTTCGTGACACTGGATTTGGCAACAATTTTTTGGCTATGACAACAAAAGCACAGGCAACAAAAGGGAAAAAAATAGGTAAATTGGGCTTCATCAAAATGAAAATTTTCTTTATCATAGGTTACTATCAAAGGAGTAAAAAGTCAACCCACAGAAAGGGAGAAAAATATCCTGATATGAGATTAATTCCCAGAATATATAAAGAACTCAACAACAAACTAAATAACCCAATTTAAAAATGGGCAAAAGGCTTGAATATACATTTCTCCAAAGAGCATACACAAATGGTCAATAAGCACATGAAATGCTGCTGAAAATCACTAATTATTAGGGAAATGTAAATCAAACCACAAGGAAATGCCACTTCACAACCATTAGGAGGGCTAGTATCAAAACACAGAAAACAACAAACATTGGGGAGGATGTGGAAAAATTGGAATCCTGTGCATTGCTGGTGGGTCATGAATGTAAAGGACTAGCCTAGGACTTGGCCCTCGTGACTGTCCCATTACAGGACGGTATATGGAGGGGAGGGTGATTTTTGTGATGAGGATAATGTGCTTCGTACAGTGCAACACTGAAGCCCTGTTCTTAGATGATGAAACAGTTCTGTGATTACCTTTGCACTTGTACTTTTCCTTTAAGTGGACAGGGCGCCCCTGAGGCCTACTCTGCCCCCAGAGGGAACCAGCCCAGCACAGTACAGATGAGCCTGTGTCAAGCACATACACATATAGCTACCTCTGCTCTCCCCGCCACCCAAGCTTCCAGATACCATAATTGGCCTCCAGGGGGAAACAGTTCTCATTGAAGGGCCCTGATTAATCCCTAGGAATCTGGGTCCCCACATTCTCCTCTTGCTGCGCTCCAATTCCCCGGTTACATGTGCCAGACAAGACGGGAACTTTGCAGAATCCCCAAGGAAAGAGAGGCCTTGGGAGTGTCTCAAACGTGGTCTGTGCCAACTGTCATAATGAGGCCCCAGGAAAGCCTTCCTCATCAGGGCAGACTGAACTTGGAAAGCGAATGCTGAGGACCCTCTCTAGCACCTGTTCTGGCTGCACACCCACATGCACATTTGCCCCATGTCATAGACACGTGTGTTCTCACCTGGTTTTCCCAGGGGTAGCTAATTAGGGTATCTCTGTTCATATAGCTCTTTCCAGCCCACGGTTCAGGAGGCATGGTCACTGTCACTGCCCTGGCAGGGTATTACCACTGGAGGTCCGGTCCCCACAAGAGCTATTTCTGCTCACCCTTCAAGGCCCAGAGCAAACTCTGCTCTCTGAAGTGTTAACCGAGTGCCAGACAGGCCCGCCTCGTCTTCCCGGGGGCGCCTGTTGTTTCTGGCTTCTGGTAGAATTCATAGCACTGGGGACCCTGGAGCAGAGCGGGTTGTCTGCATATCATTTATTCTGGTCGGACCCCAGTGCCACAGTGAGTGGAAGCTGGGTCTCAGGCAGAGGAGGCCTCGGTCCCGGCTCTACCCTACTTTTGTCTTTACTCCAAAGTAGACGTCTGTATGGTGTTCATAGCTGTTATTTAAAAATGGGTTCTGTAGTCAAATAAAATTAGAAAGCAAGACATAAAGGTTTACTTACTGCAGAACCCCTCAGAACCTTTACCTATGTACATGTCCTTTGTGAATCTTTAACAAGGTTATGGGGTGCGACAGTTCCCAAGCTTTTCTGACTACAGGTCTTTTTGATTCCTGAGTATCTTACTGGACTGGTATTCTGTAGACTCACTCTGGAAAATGCTGACCTAGGTTACAATTTACACGTACTCACTCCATCTGGGGAAAAAAGTCGTTTCAGAGCTTCGCCTTATATCGTATTCTGAAGCAAACCCTAAGTGAGTTAAAGAATTAATTGTGAAAATGAAATTACAAAAACTAAAGGAAATGTAAATGTGGACTGTGGGCACCCCAGCCTGGCACTCAGTCTCGCCCACAGTACTCTCATTATTTGTGGAATGAACACAGGGTTATGCCATTGCAGACAAACACGCTGTGTAGGTAACATTCGATTTTGCATCTTGAATAGGCTGCTTCAGCTGGTAGACTGACAAGGCTCCATTCCGGCCATACTCTTCCTATGAAACTACATCTAGGAAGCTAATAACCTCACACTTGGAAAAGCTCCCCAATGATGTCACTTAATGCAACCCTTGAGCCTGGATAGAATAGTCTTTCATTCAAAGCAGTGACTTCAGCCCTGAGACAATGGTGTTCCGGAAGGTGGACAGGGACCCAGGGAGAACCTCCCAGCCCTTCCCCTGGTGGCCAGCTTTGGGAAAGCCCAGGCCTGGTATTAGCTGAAGACAGGGCAGGGAAAGGGTGGGAGAACAGCTTTATCAAAGTTGTGGAGGAGGGAAGTGAGGAGGGCAGCCTGAAAGGTGCAGACAGCTGGGGACAGAAAGACAAGACAGGGCCAGGTCACGCAGGATCTTAAATGTCAGTCTACGAAGCTTGACTGAGGATAGTGATTCGCTGAGGAAGGGTTTGGCACAGCAAAGCGGGCAGCATGGCCAGATACATGGTTTAGAAGGGTTGCTCTGACTAGAGTATGGAGAGGGGTGGGTGGAAGCTATGGGACCAGCAAAGAGGCTACTGGACTGGTCTGGGAGGAAAGAGAGGTACTGAGGTGAGGCATGGCCATACTCGGGGGAAAGGAGTGGATTAGGGGGACACTTACAGGGAGAGACAACAAAACTTAGTCATTGACTGGTTCATAGGAACTCGTAATTGTCTCACAGATTCCATGCAGAAATCTTACACATGTGGAAACTGAGACCTGGAGACAGCCCTGTCCGAAGTCACACAGCAAGGTAGCGGTGAGACTAGTCCAGACCCAGGCAACCCAGCTCCCAGCCCAGACCCTTTCCGCACAGTGGTACAAAGAGCAGTAGGACCGCACAGGGTTCACAGAGCCGTGAACGTCAAGCCTGGGCATTTGGACTGTTCCATGAGCAACTGGGAGCCATGGCAGATTCTTATTATGGGCAGCTTTTCTTATTCCTTTACCTTTCTCCAAAAGGAGCCTTGCAGTGCTGTTGCTAAAATGCGCAACCTGGCTGCTTGTAGGCTAACCCAACTCCCTCAGTCTTCACATAGAAGAAAGGGTCACCCTCTCCTCTTTACAAGGAGAAAGCACAGCGCTCAGAGAGCTAAAGAGATTCACCTAAAGCCACCCAAGTAGTAGCCCAGGTTTCCCCAAATCCCAATACAGCTCTCCCATAACCTAGTTTTAAAAAAAAACAAAAACACTCAGAAACCTGAAATTATGAGCTTGGAGCAGGAAGAGTCTGACTCAAGGTCATCACAAGTGGGTGGCGGAAGCAGGGCCTTGGGTCTGGGTCAGCCCCTGGGGTCAGTGCACAGCCAGCTAGCTGCCTCCCCTCCTCTAGCCTTCCCTCCACAGCCGCAGTCCTGTGAGGCAGGCTGTGCCCTGACTCCCTCCCTCACAGTCAGCGTGCCCCTATCTGTCTTGCCGGGGTGCCAGTGCTGGGACATCTCCAGGCTGCCTTCAATTATGAGCCAATAAATATGAGATGTGCTGTGCCACGAACGGTCCCACCCCCACTGCACCCCTGCCAGCCTTTGCACCAAGGAAGATTGGATTTTGTGTCGTTCATTTTTTATCTCTAGTCCATGTCGGATGGGAAGATACAGTACGTAGGCAGTGAATAATTTTATCCTTCCTCCACTTATCAGGCACAGCACTGAGATGAGGTGTGTGATGTCCTCAGGTTGCCTGCTGCCCTCATGCGGAGAGGTCCTCCACCCTGAGCCACACACCCGGGGCTCCTACTCTCTGCGGGGAGGGAAGAGTCCTGGGCAGGGAGACAAGGGACCTGGGTTCAAGCCTTGCTCCTGCTGCTCACCCACTGTGTGACTATGGGCAAGTGTCTGAGGACATTCTGTGAGGCCTTTCTCTGTGTCAAGCCCTGTGCAGCGAGGCAGGGGCCACAAAAAGGGATCTGACCTGCTCCTGCTGTCAGGGAGCTGGTGGCCAACTCCAGGCAAACAGACACCCCGTGGAGGCAGACGGTGGCACTGGGCATGAAGCGTGAGGATTTTCTTTCTTTCTTTTAAGTTGATTTTACAGCGAGAAGGAGGGAGAGAGAAACATCAATCAGTTGCCTCCCATATGTGCCCTAACCAGAGATCGAACCTGCAACCTTTTGGTGCACGGGATGACTCTTCAACCAACTGAGCCACCCAGCCAGGGTGAAGGGTGAGAATTTTTCAGGTAGTATGTGAGGAAATGGAGGGAAAGGAAGCATTCTGGCAGAGGCAGAGGGAGTTACTTGAATAAAACATGGCAGCAGGCAGAGAGCGACAGTTGCTTAGAGACCTGAGAGTATGGCATAGGGCAGATGGAATGGGGGAGAGGAGAGTTTTAGGCAGGTCAGTGTCATTTTCATATTTGCATTTTCAAAAAAATCTCTTCAACTACTGTCTGAAAAGCAGATTTGGGGATAGTAATAGAGAATGAAGGCAGGAGGTTCAGTGAAGAGGCTGATGCCGTGGTCCAGGAGAGAGAGAACGATGTTTTAGATTAGAGCAATAACAGTGAATCCAGAAATAATAATAATCATTATCATCGTTATGATTAATGCTATTATTAAATGTTACTATAGGACGGGCACAGTGTTAGGTGTTTACATCATTGCTTCTAATCCTCACAACAACTCTTCAAAGTGGTTGTTATCCCCATTTTGTAGATAAGGAAATTAAACCCCGGGTGAATTAAGAGAGTCACCAAAAGTCGTGTAGACAATTAGTGTCAGGGGCAGGATTCCAAGCCAGGTCTGCCTAACCCTAAAGCCCATATTCTTTCTACTGTGTTCTTTCCTAGAAAGGGAGGCACGGTTTCCAGAGAGTCTCAAGGAGTGTGGAATCCATCTGATTTCTGCTATGGTCTGGATGTGGAAAGCAAAGGACAGAGTGGATTCAAGGAAGCCATGCAGGCTTCTGGCCAGGGAGGCCGGGTGGAGAGAGGAAGCCCGGCAGGAGAAGCGGAGTTTGGGAGCAGCAGTTGGGTTTGGTCTTGGTCGGTTGAATTAAAGGGTAGTTGAATATCTATGTGTGGAACCAAGACCTAGCCTGGAGACAGAGATTTGCAGATCATTGATAAACAGGTAGTCATCTTTGCGTGAGTAGATTAGGTCAATAGAGGGAGTGTGTACAGTGACTGGAAGATTGAGGCTGGAACTTCAGAGAATTCCAGCCCTTAGAGGATGTGCAGCAGGAGGACAGATAGGGAATTAGAGCGATGCTTCATAAGGTCAAAGAGGTCGTGGTCCCTGACGTTACTGAGCAGTCGGTAACATCAAAGTTAAAAACTGGGTTTAGGGACCAGCAGGCAACAGCGCAGCAAGGGCTCCATGGAGCAGTCATTGGGAACCTTGGCAAAGTAGTCTTCAAGGGCACAGTGTAGCCAAGTGGTTGGTGGGGCCTACACATGCCCTGCCCATGGCCCGGAACTCTCTCTCTGCACTAGGCTTTGGGCAGGAAAGGGGTGTCTTTTGACCCTGGCACACTAGTGACCCCTATCCAACCTCTCCCAGAAATCCCAAGCCAAGAGAGGAAAGTGGCAGTATTAGGAAGAGAGATAGAGATGTGAAGGAAAGAAAACAAAAAAGATTGTAGGAGAAAGAGAGAAAGGCTGAGAAATATATAAAGACTGTTACGGAGGTATGGTAACTGAGACAACACAAAGAAAACAAAAGGAGACTTTATTTTGGTAATATTTTCTAATAATTATAGTTACCAAGAAACAAGCCACAATCCAGCATGGCTGAATGTTAAGTAAGTGAAG
Organism: Mormoops blainvillei; assembly: GCA_004026545.1. Taxonomy (NCBI): domain Eukaryota; kingdom Metazoa; phylum Chordata; class Mammalia; order Chiroptera; family Mormoopidae; genus Mormoops; species Mormoops blainvillei. The sequence continues at coordinate 6,605 of PVJD01013686.1, forward strand.
AAGAGTAAGAACCACTTGTACCCAGGGAAATAGAACACTGCAAGTGTCAGTTCTGCTGCTTTTAAAGACACTTGGGCTTTTGTCTTTGCGCTTTAATGACACATTGGCTGGGTATAACATTAGAGTGCACATAAGTAGAAAAGCAAAACTTGAGCTGGAAGGAGAAGACTTGACTCCAGTGTCATCAAAAATTGGGTTATGCCAAAGTACTCAGTGTTTGTCTTTGCAACTCTTTTTAATCTTGATGAAAAATTTGTCTAGAGCTGTAACGTGTTTTACACTTTACATAGCTGATTTCATGTTTGATTGACAGTTTTCTTAGGCTGCTGATGGACATACAATTTTTTTCCTCTGGAAAGGTGGAGGCACAATCTCCATATACTTAGTATGGAGTTTAGGTGGAGTGGGAGGAGTGGAAGCCAGTGTGAATAGGGGTTATAGAGTATTGAGAACATGTAGAAAGAACAAAGAAAAATTAGCTGTGCTGTGATAGTGAGGAAAGAGGAGTAGCTGTAGAGTAACGAGGGTTGCAGGACATTTTTGAGTGAGAAAGTCATAAATAGGTTGAATGCTAAGAAGCCAGTGGAAAGAGAGCTTAAAGAGGGGAGGCAATGATTGGTAAAACCAGTTCCAGGAGAAAGTGGGCTCCAGGACACTAAACTACACTGGGGGCAGCTTCATGGTCACTATACTATATAGCATCATGAGTAAGAGCTTGGGGTCTATAGCGAGATGGTCTGGGTTTGAAACCTGCCTCCACCAGGATGGCATGGTTTTGGTCAAGTTACTTAACCTACGGCTGAGGGATCAGTTCCTCATTTCCAAAATGGGGATAACTGACAGTGCCTATCCCATAGAATTATTATAAAGATCAAATGAGTTGACACCTGTAAAGTACTTAGAACAGTGCACGGGACATATTAAGTGTTTGAAAAAAAGTTAGCTGTTAGTGGTCAACAAAAATTAGCTGATGGCGAACTCATCTTGTAAAGCAAGAGAGAAGGGGGAAATATTGGAGTGGCCTGTGGAAACTCCACTTAGAAGGGAGGAGTGATGAGAGAGCTCACACCAACAGCTTTGCTCCTGAGCCAAGTTTTGGAGTTCGAGCTGGGTTCGCCTCATTTTACCATGCCAAACCTCGGTTCTTTCATCTGGACAAAGATGAAAGGGGGATGGTGAAGGCCAGGCACTTGGAGGTGCTCAATGAATGGTAGCTGCTTACAATTATCACCCACTTCCTTCCCAATGGCATAGACCTTGACGGAGGTCTTCTGAGAGGGAGAGCAGAGCCGGGGTTTGGAGCTCTAAGTGCAAGGTTTGTCCTGACCAGTGTATCTCAGTGGGCTGGGTGTTGTCCCATAAAGTGAAAGGTCATTGATTCAATTCCCAGTCAGGGCACATGCCTGGTTTGCATGTTTGGTCCCAGTTGAGGCACATACAAGAAGCAACCGATCAGTATTTCTCTCTCACATCGATGTTTCTTTCCCTCTCTGTCCCCCTCCCTTACCCTCTCTCTAAAAATAAATAAATAAAATCTTTTTTTTTTAAAGTGCAAGGTTTGCTAGGGTCCTGAGTGCTGCAGAGGGTCTAGATGGGATGACCTCCAGGCTGCCCAGAGAGGAAGAGAGGCCAAGAAAAGTTGCAGAGGTGAAGGGATCCAAGGCTGGAGGCCTTCACGAAGGTGAACGCAAGAGGAAGGGGTCAGGAGATAGGTCTGTGGTGTGAGAGGAGGATTGCTGAGTTTCATTGAGGCAAACTTTTCTGAGCACTGACAGTGTTCCAGGAGCCATGTAAAGCACTTTAGTACATGGAGTCTTCCAACCCCACCCCACCTCCATCCAGTACAAGGCATGTCAGCATGTCAGTCAGCCTAGGGGCCTGTCCCTCCCACAGATCTATAAGGACCTTGTGACCTACTGATCAAGTAAAGAACACAAAAGATTCTATAATTTCTGGTAAGTTGGGCAGGAAAAATGAGCAGGGCCAATCAGACTCTTCTGTCATGCATATGAATTGGGTAGGTTGGGCATCTGGTAGTAAGAAGTGAGAACTGCAAGGTGGCCCAGCAGGAGGAGCCATAGAGTTGAGTTGTAGCCGTAAGAGGTCGTGTGTAAACAAAAGTGATGGGAGCACAGGGCCCCTGAGAAAGGAGAAGCTTCGAGGCAGAGAGGAGAGGAAAGGAATCAACCAATGAGTAGTGGAACGTAAGCAGATAGCAACAGAGACCCACGGACAAAGAGGTGAGGAGAGGCGCCAGCTCCCAAGTGGCCTTGGTTCTTCTCAATGTTTAGGTCCAGTTCCGGTCCCTAGAGCGGGCTCCTTCCCTAACACCACTTTGTCTAAATGGACTCAAATGATTTTCTGTGGTTTGCAACTAAAGAAATCCCCATTTTTACTTGCAAATAAAGTAAATCCCATTTTGCAGATGAGAAAACTAAGGCTGAGATAGGAAATGAGTTGTGAAGTCACACACAGCTAAGAGCTAGAATTAGAATCCAAGAGCCTTCTTTCTCCAGAGTCACTCCTACTCCTTCCTTAGCCCCATAACCCAGGCCCCTTCTCTTTATCCCCAGCTCTTACCCTCAGACCCTCGCCCCCTGAAAGAGGGCAGTGACAAACCCTTTAAAACCCAGCCAGAGTTCTGCCAAGCAGGACATGCCAGCAAGAGGCCCTCCAAGCTGGGAGGGTAGCTGGACTCAGGACTGATTTGTTCTTCAAATCTGCCTTCCCCTCGGGGCCTCTTCTTGGGGTCGCCCAATCCCTACTCCCTTTGGGGTTTCCCCATCCCACCAGGGTCGCTGCCATTCAGGCAGAAAATGCCCACAGTGGCTGAGCATCACCGCTTAGGGTTCTGGGGAGGAGGTGAAGGGGCTTGCAGGACCCAGGCAGGGGGACAGGGCCAGACCTGAGCAATGGAGGCGAGAATAAGTTTCCCTAGAATGGATTCCAGGTCTACACAGGGCCCAACAATCTCCTTGGATCCTCACCTCTTCCTGGTAATGTCAGTGCCATCATCCCCATTTGATAGCTGGGAAAATTGAGGTTCAGAGATATTAAGTCACTTTCCTAAGGCTGCATAGCCAGTAAGGAAGAAAGCTGAGACTTCCTCTTTGGCCTCAGAACTCCACGTCCAGGTACCCCCTGCTGATGTAGCTGTCCATCTTTTCCCCAGGAACCAGTGGCACTCAGAGAAGGGCTCGCACCCAGCTCTGCTGGGGAACAGCTTGGCTCTAGGCCAGTCGCCTCCTCCTTCTCTGGGTCGCAGCTCGAGTGGGGAGGGGTCCATTGATTTCTGAGATCTGTCTGCCTGCTCTTCCAATGGGTGACAGTCTCCACTGCCCACATCATCCAGGCCACTCCCCCTCCTCCCTCACAATTAATCTTCAGCCAACAGCCCCAACTGCAGTGCTTTCACCATCCAATTACCGGAGTTGCTGGCACAATAAATCTTGGTCACACAAATGCAGGCAAATCTGGAGCTATTTTCACGGCCATTACTGTGCATAGGACATTGGGACTCAGGTCATTTGCCTTTTCCATGTGGGGTCTTGCCACGCCCCCCATCTTCCCTGCCTTCTGTCATTTCTCACTGGTAGCTTCCCCACACCCCCTCTCCCATGCCCCCACTTCATCCTCCCCTAAGCACACACTCCTCTCTTCCCCTCTCCTATCTGTAGGCAGTGGGGCCAAGATCAGAAGACTCTGTGTGACCTTGGCCAAGTCAACTCACCTCTCTGAGTGTCTATTTCTTTACCTAAGGTGGAAATAACATTACTCACCTCACGGGGGTTTGCGAAAATTTAATAACCCAAGTGTGATATACTCCTCACTGGTGGTACACAGGATGTTTGTTGGTGATTTCTGATATTTTTTAAATAGCTGCATGTTTATTTTTAATGTGTATTATGGAAACTATAACTGCGATATCTGATCTCATGAGTATTATTACCTAACAGACAATGAAATTGGGTATGTCATAAAATACGTTAAAGAAAAATGTGAAGAATACATGGATTTAGCAAAAATCATGGAGGAGGAATGAGTCTGAGATAAATATTTATTCTGTTCTCCAACCTCCCCCCACTTCCTATGGAGGGCAGTGTAGGAAGTTATAGAGGGAGGCGAGCCCTTCCTGCCCTGAGAGGTGACCGGATCTGATCTGGGCGGTGGGGTCACCTCAGGGAGCTTCATTCAGGTGAGACACCTTCCTGGATGCGTGCTCATGCAGGCCCTGTGATGGATGCTGGGGACATGGAGCTCAAATGACAGCACCTGCCCCACTGAGGGGCCTCCAGTCTCCCTCACTTCTGAATTAAACGCTTTCAGGGTCTGCCAAGGTAGCTGTCATGACCTGTACTAGACAAGAGGTGGAGCAGGACTTTCCCTAAGGTTTCTGATTTGTGGAATGGCAGTGAAGCCCCCAAGCTGAAGATAAGAGGCTCTAAGACCACATCCAGTAAAGACATACAAAGGAGAATTCGCATGCGCATGCGCGCATACACACACACACACACACACACACACACACACACACACACGAGACCCACTTGGGGAAAGGGGGGAAATCAGCCACAGCCTTGTGAGGGGTGCTCTGTTCACGCTGAGAAGGCACCGCCATGACGGAGAGTGGAGAGTGTGCCAGGGCTCCTCACAGACACTGGGCATGCCAGCCAGAGACCCTCACCCCCTGATCCAGGCAGAAAACTTGGCTGAGCTGGGAACCCACGGGCATACCTAGAACTGCCACCGAGCAGCACAGAGCCTGGGATGCTTTCCAGGATAGCTTGCCAGTGGCAGGACTCCCACCAGGGGGGTGCAGGAGGGTCCATTCCTACCAGGATCAATGACAGGAGCATGGTGAGGCGTTCCAGGAAGAATTCAGAGAACCCCGTCCCAGTTTTTCCTGAGTGCGGGCAAACATGCGAGATCACAGCAGTTCTCATGCTCCACACAAAGAACACGCAGGTGAACAAACACAAAGGAAAACTCGACTGCCACCTCTGAGCAGAGTCTTCGCAACAGTGGGGTGAGAGGGGAAGGAACACCGTGCCAAGAAAATCATGCCCATCACCTCTCTGCTAACCTGTGGTCAGCAGGTCTACCAGTCTCAAGTGCAGGCTGAAGCAAATCCCGTGCTCATGCACACTCACAGAACCCTCTCCTCTGGAAAGCCATGGCCCCTCTCTGGCATCAGTTTCTCCTTGGGGACAACAGAATTAATAAGTGAGGTCTCAGGGCAGTGTTGAAAGACTGACAGAGATTGCTGCTCTGTCACCCACCCAAGCACTGCTTTTTAAGCTTTCACGTTGGCCAGCAGGGAGTTGGGGGAGATTGCCACCTGGTGGTCAACGTTGGCAGTGCCACGGAGCCACAGGCAAAGTGCTGGTCTCAGAGCCTGGCCTGACTTCAATTCGATGAATTTGGGTAAGTCACTGCCACCCTCTGAGCCTCACTTTTCTCATCTCGGATGTGGGACAATTATGCCAGCCTTGCAGAGCCATAGCGAGTGTTAAACTAAACAAATGCACCGAGGTACTTGTCTTGGGCAGGCCCCCTGAGTTCCAGCAGGACTGAGGGCAAGGATTAGCCCCAGGAGACAGAGGAGAGGGGGGCACTCACAGAGATCCCAGCTCCTCGGCTTTCCCTCGCTGGCCCCATCTAGGATTGTCATTCTGTGTGTGGAAAACTGTTCTTAAGCCACACACCTGGAGAGCTCATGGGGTCACCAAAGTTCAGAAAATTGAAATGCCAGCTCCAGATGGTCTCTGGCCCACCTGGTTCCAGCTTCAGTCCATCTCTAAGTTGCTCTGTGGCCTTTGGCAAGGCACCCAGTCAATGTCTAAGGCTCTCCGTCCTCTTCTGAACAAAGCGGGTGATTGCTCCTGTCCTGGGGGAGCAGTGAGCAGTGATTAGGCAACCCCGACAAGGCACGGTAGGGCCCCCAGCCTCTGGCGCCAGACCCCTCCTCAGTGAGTGAGAGGACAAGCTCACCCGTCTCTGTCCCATTGCATCACACCGACACACTCTGAACCCTCGTGTTATTGTGTCTGCTTTACAGAGAACAAAGGCAAGCTCAAGGAGTTTAATAAATTGCCCGCGTTCTCACTCAGCTGGGTATATTTTTTTAACTTAGAAAGGAAGGAAGGAGGGAAGTAAGAGAGGAAAGGCTAAAAATGAAGTAGCTAGCAACTAATTTAGGACTAATGCCCTTTACCTTGGCTCCAAGCTGCCTTTTGATTCCCGGTGTAACCCTAGTCTCCTATCATTTTTGCTCTATTCAGTGAATTACATTCTCCTAAATGTCATTTAAGTGTTACTCTCCATACTTCTCAGCCTTCAAGGGGACCCACAAGCCAGAGGTCCCATTGTCAAGTAGAAAGGCCACTTTTGAGAGTGGTCTAGAGTGCCCCATGTTGAGATGCAAGGCAGGCATATCCCAGGCCCAGGCCAACCTTGCCTTGTCAAACATGGCAAGGAGGAGAGCCAGCCCTTGGCCCCAGGACCTTCCAAAGAAGCCGGGCACAGGTTCCCCACACAGAGCTCAGCCCCACCTCAGACACCCAAACCCAGGCTTTCCCGTGGTTTACCCTGCACTAATTAGGAGAAAGTACATCTTCTGGGCAGTGGCAGCTTTATACATGTGTGGCTCGGGGACTCCAAGTGGCTGGATTTCAGGCCCCAGATGGCCCTTGGCCAGGCACTTTTGTATGGTAACAGAAACAGCAACCCACCCCAAGCACGCCACCTACCTGAGCTCGCAAATCTGGGACCCATTGCCCCTAGCTGGTGGGATCAGCCTCTGCTCCCCAGCAAGTATGAGTATATTTGCAGCTGCAGACCCATGTTAGGACCCAGTGGGCTCAGGAAGGCCTGACGAGGCTCTGCCCAACCTCCTGACTGCCCTCCACTTGCAGCTCTGAAGCACTGGGATACTCATGTGCCTGGAAAGCAAAGGTGAAGTCCTACCCCCAGTCTCCACCCTTACCCTCCTGACAGTTACTTTCCTGCAAAGGGGGGATCTGCACTTGAGGGGTGGAAGGTGGATGGCACACCAGACTCTAACCTCACTTCAAGATTTAACTTCCCCTCTAGGCCTCCTCTCACTAATCCCTGCTGCCACCACCATGATGGCCTTTGGGGCACTCGCTCTTCACTGCCCAGGCTCCAAGTCAAGTGTGCCCACCCAAATATCCCCCAATGCCGACAACACAGTGGATACCAGACTCCAGTGCTCAGATCAGGTCTTAGGAAAGGTTTTTGAGGAACAACACAGAACATGGTGTGAACCTGGATTACTGGAAGGGCGGAGAAGGTGTCCTCAGCTCAAGCCTGGGTCCAGGGTTCACTTTAACTCAAGATACCAGGGATTGTCCTTTGGGTCACTTAGATGCCATGAAGTCTCAAACGAAAGAAGTGAGGTTGGGCAAAGCTGGAGTGTCCTATCATGCCCAAGCCCCACCTTTGAGTTCCCAATTTTGGAGGGTCTCTACTTCTCCAAGTGATTGAAACTGGAATGGCCATCAATTAATTCATTCAACGAATACAGGGTGGGGCAAAAGTAGGTTTACAGTTGATCGTAATGGGTACCATGTAGTCCCATTCCTTTTGCTCCCTGAACCTCACAGTAACTGTCAAACCCAAGAGCCTCAGCAATCTCACACTTGTCCACACTTAGCTCATGCTCTGTGCTGATGCTCACTCTCCCCTTTGCAGGCGTAAAAAGCCCCTCTTCACGGAACTGAGTCCCAAGGCCTCTTTGTCCACTGCCTACCAGTGCTTGGTTGAGCCCAGGGGTCTTGCAAACCTGCCCTACAGATAGACGGAAGAGCATCCTGTCCCCGCAGGCCCAGGTCTGTGTCCAAGCTGTGGTGTCACCTTTAATCTCTATGAGATTTGGCAAGAATATCAGTAGGAATCTCGGGTAATTACCATACCATGGGAAAGCTGAGTTTCTGACCCAGGAAGATACAGCTGACTGGCAGGTTAGAGAACCAAGTTAGACACCTATTTGGGTACAGAAACTTGGTTCCACACGGACGTTGGTGGGCTGCCAACAGCTCAGGTGGTCAGTGAGATAACAGATGGAGAGGTAGGTACTGTGACATAGTGCTTCTCAAAGAGTAGGCCACGGACCTGCAGCACCAGCGTTACTTGCGAGCCTATTAGAAATGCAAATCCTCAGGTCCCACCCCAGGCCTACTGAAGTGGATTCTTGGGGAGAGAAGCAGAAACCTATTGGTTTTAACCTCTCTAGGTGATGCATATACACACGTAAACTTGAAAGCACTGCTAACGCACTGTGCCTTTTGATGCACCAACAAGATTACTATAGGGAACAGTCATAACAATTACAGCAGTTCCCATTTTTTTAATTCTATTATGTGCCAGACACTTTTAAACTTTTATCTAAGTTTAAATACATTATCTCATATAACCTTCACAACACACCCATAATTTTGTTCTAGTTTTTACAGATGAAGAATTATAATTAAGATATTGCCCAAGTTATTTAACCTTTCCAAGGCTCAATTTCCTTGTCTGTAGGTTGGAGACAATAATGTCTCACTTCCCTGGTGGTTGTGAGGTGCGGAGACAATATACGGAGGACCATCCACAGTGTGTGATGAGGTCAGACCCGGCCATTGGGTGCAGCTCCGGGAATGGCTCCGCAGTGGGGACAGGAAGAGGCAGCATTGCCATCTCCAGCTTGCAGCTCATTCAGAGACCTGCTGCGTCTACAGGCCCCGACCTTCTCACTTAGCACTAAGTCTGCTTCCCTTCCTGTCACATTCTATGTTCGCCCCTCAAGGGAATCTGTGCTCTCATTTCCGATTCTGTTCCTAGGTGATGACAGCAAAATCCAGAGGTGGATTTAACGGCTGGCACCCCGGGCCCCGATTTCTGAAGGGACCCGCAAAACTGCAACTTTACACTTTTTTCTAATGACACCAAGTTTGGTTTCATACGTGCAATTTTAATTACGTACAAGTTCACTATCGGTGGTAAAACCTGATAGTATGTTTAAATATTTTCTTCTGCACCTGGGGCCTCAACCGACCTTAATCCACCTGTGGGCCCAGGGCGTGGGCCCAGGGCACGCACCCGGAGAGCCCACCATTAAATCTGCCTCTGACAAAATCTACTGGGCCTCAAAAGGCAGATGCTCTGAAGGTTGGGGGTACCAGAAAGTAATCTCCAGCTAGATCTGTGCGTCCAAGAAAGAGAAACTATTTCTCTTGAATGGAACAGAAGGGGAAGATCTTTGGTTTGAGAAGCCACCCAGAACAGCTATGAGACATGTCACTGTAGAGGTCATCACCAGTCTCTCACCAGCTGCTGGATACCCACCATGTGTCAAGGACTTAGAAGGTACTAACTCTGCCTCACATCAGCCTGCAGTTCTCTTTCAGTTGCCATATGACAAAAATCTAGGTTTGGTGTTTATAGGTTCCCACGACAGGGAGAAGGACCCAGTGGATATCATAAGGACTGTTTCTGCTGACTCCCTTTTTTCAGGCTTATATGTACACAGGTGTTCTCCACCGGCTAAGGAGGAGAGGGTGGCTGTCTGGTTCCAGGTGCCCAGCCTCTCAGTTTAATGCTCCAGTGGAAAGAGCTTGTCTGAAATGGTGTTCTTTTTCCTTTGGATCTGCTACTAGTAAATCCCTGAGAGGGTGGAGGGAAAAATCTGGTAAAGTTACTAACTCTAAAGCGGTTTAAAAGTTAGAAGTCCCAAAAGGTGTAATGATAATAAGGAACAGTTAAATCCACGGCATCGACATTTTGTACTTCATTTTGGTAGAAGGACTTTTTTTTAATCATTGGTTTTATCTACTATGTAGGGTGTTTGAATTGTTGTTCAAAAAAAACCCAGCTATATTAAATTTGTAACTGGTATTTAAGGCAGTTTAATTAATCAAATGTTACCATTTAAATATTTAAACACTAAAATTTACATTGCAGTGCATATTCCTCTCAAACCCAGAGTCCCTCAGACGTTAAGCAATCTAACAAAACACTCAAAAATAAAATAGATCATTGGATTTTTAATTATATAATTATTGTAAAACTATTTTTAGAGGTAAATTAGTTCTCTAAACTTCATTTATTCTTCTAATCATTATATGACTCCCAGTGGTACAACAAAAGATATGTCCATTTGAATTTTTTTCAATAGTTAATTTGTTTTTTTTTTAAACAGCAGGCTGACCTACTGACAGGACTGGAGGAGTTATGCTGAAACATTTGGCAGAATCAGTAGTGCCTTAAGCATCTCAGTGGGACAGAGAGAAAGTCAAGCAAACTTTCTCTCAATCAGCTTTCTTTCAGTCACCCCACTTCACTGAGGTAAATATTTGTGGTCTCTTCAACTGCAACGTGAAAGTAATCTCAAGGTATTTTTGAAAAAAGAAACAAGACAAGCACTGGGGCTGGGGTCAGAAGGGGGATTCTGGGCATCCTGGTACCTCCACTTCACAGCTGGTGTGTAATAAGCAATCAAACTAGTCGTGGTCACCTCTGCCCTGCTTCCAACAGGTAACTACCTTCAAGTAACAATGTGTAAAAGTGCAAAGGATTATTATTAATATATTCTGAAAGTAAAAGTTCTTATGAGGCAAGAAAATGCCTCAAATCTAAAAAAAGTTGGGTACAAACTAGATGTATTAGGATGATTATGATCTCAGTTTCCCTTACAACAATAAAACCAGTAGTCACCAGAATTACACTCTTTATTCATCTTCCTTGCTTCAAAGAGTCGTGGCAGTTTTTAGTCTTTACAGTACAGAGAGCATTTGTGGCACCTGTCATCGCAGAACCAGGCCACGCGTGGAAAACGCTGAGCACCGACATCTCCCTCAGAGTCCTGGAGGAGTGGTAGTTACAGAAAATCCAATTAGATGGGGAGGGGAGGCATGCCAGTGAAATGAGAACCCCAAACCAAGGCTTTGCTTTGAGCCTGGGCTGTGATCCTGGGGATATCCAGGCGGGTCCAAACGCGAGCCAGGGAAAAGCTCATTCCCAGAAAATCCTGTGACTGACCTGGAAACAGGCCAGTGCAGAGCGGACTCGGGGTGCGCGTGCAGCGGGCCCATAGTGCTATGCATCCTCAGAGGGGTGTCGCATGCTTCCCCCTGAGAGGGAACTCACCCTATCCTCTCACTTAGCTTCAGAAGGCCAAGGATCTTTCACTTCTTAAGTCAGCATAACTTTACTGCCGTCTGTTCTATGCCAGGCCCTGTGCTAGATGCAGAGGACAAGAGAGGACCCAGAGTCCTTATTTTTAGGGAATTCAAAATGTGACAGAAAAAGCATTTCTTTATAAAGTCATTGTGGTTCAAGGTGAAAAGGATACAGTGAGCAGTCAGACTTGGCCCTCAAGCAGTTCACTGCCCAGCAGAGGCCCAGGGGGCACAACACACAGGCAACAGTAACACAGGGCAGCCTGTGGTAAGGACCAGAGAGGCTCCAGCTGCGCACTGTGGCAGCACAGGGAGGGATGACACAGCGTCTACTGAATAATGCAGTGGGAAAAATTCACAGCTTACTGAACAACACTGAGCAGCTTAATCTGGCCCAAGTGGAAGTACTGAATCCCACTCTCCTGGGGAGGAGGCTGTGCAGCCTCAGGGTGGCCTCTGTGGGTCCCTTGGACTACCCAACAGGCAGGCTGCAGGGTCTCTTACCTATGGCTCTAGTTACATGATAGCCTGTGGATATCTGAGGGGAGACTGGTGGCCAGGAAAAGCAGAACCAAATAACAAGGGCCTGGGGTAAGTATTAGGAGCCTAGGAGTCAGGGAGCACGAGCAAGACCAGCAGGGTGAAGGGATGGGAGGCTCGTCTGGGGGCATGCCAGCAGCAGGAGGCCACTGCCTGTGCTTTCTTGCACTTCCAGCGGTGGGCCACGTGCGTTAGATGGATCCGCTGTGGGTCCAAGGACAGGGTGGAGCATCCAGGAGCAAAGGACCCCAGCCTATATAGACCTTTCTTTATGCCTCTAGAATATAGGCCTTCAGTCTACTTGCTTTTCTTCACAGCTGCCATCACCTGCCCTATCTTTTCCATTCAAGCAGCCTGGAAGTGGCTGAAATAGGCTTAGTTAGGATACCAGTATCATGGCATAGGTCCTAGGACCCTGAAGATCTTGGGTAATTGCCATATGTGTAGGCACAGTTGGAGTGCCTACAGCTGTTTTTGTTGGTCACCTGGAGCATGGACAAATCGAACCAGTTTAAAGTTACAGGGTTGGGTAGGAACTTAACCACAGCATAACCGGCCGCCCTGTGCAGGCCTCTTTCTGGTCCCACGTGTTTTGGGGAATAGCTCCAGCCCGTTATCATTTTTCTTCACTGCAGCCACCACCTATGCCACCCGTCCAGCCTAGGCCTCATGTCTGCACTACTTTCTCTCTCTTCCTTAAGGTGACAGGACTTCCATCTGTGGTTCTTTTCCTGCACAGCTGCCATCACCCACTCTGTCCCTCTCTCTAATCCTCATTCTGGATTATGCCTGTCCCCAACCCTCTTTTCTTGCTATTCCTAAAATGTGCACATAGGCCTTCTGCCTATTAAGGGAATGTATTGCCTGTTCAGGGAGTTTCTCACCAAGAGAAGCAAACATGAGACAAAGAGGGTGGAGAACAAAGAGGACAATTTAGAGATGGTTGAGACACCTCATGAGTATTGCCCTGAATATCTGTGGTCCACACTGGTATGTGACTGAAGTCCCTTCCTGGACACTCTTCTTGGATGGTCCCAACGAAATCCTGATATTCTCATTCTCTCCACTCCTTAGCCCAGACCGCAGAGCTCAGCGATCCATCCTCCCCGTTCCTATCTGTCTGGAGTATAGCGCTCAGGCACACTTTGCTGAACAAGTTTCTACTACTCAAGAGGTTGATGCCCTTTTCATCCTCTCCCCTGCACCACGACTCTGCCCACCCCTGAACCCCCACCTCCCTCCACTTGCCAACTTGACAGACATCTTCTTTGACAGTGGGCTTCATATCAAGAAGATATGTAATCATTATTTCACCCAACAACTGGAGGCCCCACATGGCATGTTAAATGTAAATACCCTTTAATAGGCGATGAGAAGCCACAAATTATTCTCAACCAGGGAATGGCAGCAGAAAGCACCTTACATTATGTGCAGGCACTGAAGAAATATTTAATATGTAAATGAGTGAATGAGTGATCACAACTAACTTCTGCGAAGATGATGGCAAGTGTATGAGAGGCCAAACTAAGACATGGGCTTAAGCCATATGCTGAAATAAGTGAAGCTAATCTCCACTTCCCTCCTGTGGGACTCTTCCCCCACCTGACAGGTGCGTCCTTGGCTACGCTCTACCACTAAGACTTGCTCTCCAGGGTCAATGCCTAGTGCCACATATAGAGTGGGGCAGAGGCAGGTTTATTATTGTATGATTTTCCATATGAACAACTGTACACCTACTTTTCCTCCACCCTGCACTTAGCTGATATACCAGTTTAAGGGGGACAAAAAATAAATCTCTCATGATAGAATTTCTCTCACAATAACAGGCTAAGGCGAAGCAATGTAAAGTAAGAGCAACCAATCTGGTATCATCCCAGAGACCCGCTACTGACAAAGTCCAGCCCCAAAACTACCAAATGTCTTCCCTACCTCACAAACGGTGATTTCAGTAGGTCCAAACAGACCAGATTCAGTGGTTTGGGGGTGTCAAGACCTTCCTAAGTTTGAAGACTTTTTCCCATGGCAAATGAAGTGGCTGGGCCAGGACAGCATTCTAAGAAAAACAAACTCAGGGGAAACCCAGCAGCGCAGACAAGCCCTGGGGCTGGTGGCTCCAGGCACACTGAAGATGCAACGAGGACAATGCACTGCCATCCCACCAACTTAGGACCCAACATCTACAGACTATCCCACCCACTGCATTTACTCCTTTTAATTTTCTCCCTCTTCTAGCCTCAAACACTGTGAGCTCCTTGAGGGGAGAGACTGTGAGAAGTATTGTCCAGTGCTTTAAAGCCCTAAGCCATGTCTTTTTCCCATCAGGAACCATCCTAATAAATGAAGTTCGGGTTCATCTTTCATAGGAGTAAGACCATCACTTTCTCCCTAGGAAATAATGCTCTTTGGATGAGGAAGGGCAGGTTGAGCAGAGCAGCAGCGCTGAAGAAGGTAAGTGACCTCATGATTCTACTGTTTTCCTCAATTCCTCTAGGATAGCCTACAGAGCTCTGCATATGATTAGAAGGGTATGGGTATTTCAGTTATTAAAACCAAACAATCCAGATGCTTCTTTATGACATGACACCTGCTTGTAACATCACAGTTGGATGAGTGGTATGTCATTTGAAAAGATGAGTCCCCTGATTTCCATTTTGAGATCAGAGTCCTATATACAGCTAGGACTTGCAGATCATGGAGCAGGCACTCTGCCTTCCCTAGGGATAGGAAGGACAGAAGTCACATAACAAATCACCTCATTTTACAGATGAAGACCGGAGGCCCAGAGGGTTCAAGGTCCCAGAGCTAGCCAGTGGCAGGCCCAGGATCATATCGTGGTCTCCTAATTCACATAGTTCAGTGTTATCTCTATTGCAGAAGCTATGGCAAAATTTTCATTTCACTCTTTGGAGAGGTGAAAAAAAAGGTAGGGGGCAGAATATTAAGTTTTGGGATTCCCTGTAGCTTCAGTAACCTCCGTGACCCTGGCTGTGGGTGCCTTCTAATGGTTTCCCTTCTGCGGAAAGTTGGATCCTAAGCCAATTTGTTTTGAACTGGTTCAGCGTTCCTACCAGGGCCGGTGCAGTCACCTTGCACATGGCTCAGGATCTCTCGGTCTGTAAACAGGCGGAAGGCGATCTGCTCACATTCCCGCTTAGTCCCACACTCAAACAAACACCCGAACAAGCCGTCCTCCAGAGCGGCCAAATCAGAGTAGCCACAGGGCCCACGGTGCAAGATCCACGGTGGGGACCAGCAGGCCGCCTCCAGGGGGGTCTGGTTGAGGTAGATGCCTAGGTTAACCCTCCGTTTCTTACTGGTTGGGTGTGAGTACAAGAGCCATGATTCTGACGGTGTCCCAGCTTCCTGTTGTAGGCTCAGAGAGCTGTCCAGCAGAGGGATCTGCTGAACAGTAGGCGCATCTTTGCCAGTAGGGTCCTGGTGCCCACGTGGTATCTCCAGCGGCTGGAAACTCACCACACTGCCTTGGCAGCCATGCGGGGGCTCACAGAGCTGTTGGCTCAGGGCTGGCCTCTGAAAGCGTTCACCACGGTCAGTGCTGAGAGCCTCTGCTCGGCACCTGTTTGGTGTCCGGGCACTGCAATACAGCACAGGTTGGCCGGCCCTCCCGGTCACCTCTGCCACTTCACACTCCACTGTGACCATGGGCTTAATGAACCTGCCATGGTGCCATGTGGCCCCTAGGTCATCACTATAGATCATCAGGGAATGAGGCCTGGCTTTACATGGTAGGGGGAAGCAAAAGAACCAGTAAGGGATGTAGTAGGCATATGCAGGGATGATCAGCCTCCCCGACTGCAGCTGGATGCCATGGCCTGGGCCCACAGCAAACGTGGCCCAGTGCTTCACTTCTGGGCCAATGACCTCCTCAGTCAGGTCCCTCACGTCGCTCCATGAACAGCCGGAATCCTGACTGCAGATGAAGCAGAGGCGAGCAGCGTTCCTGCCTGACACAATCTGTTGACGCTCAGTGACGTGGCCCCGCACACAAATGAAGAATAGGTACACGCAGCCACTCTTCTGCTCCCACACAGGACAGGGGTTCATGGTCCGATGGCCAGGCAACATGGCTTCCATCAGTGGTGTCAGTGGTCCCCACTAGACAAGAGTAAGGGAGAGAGGGAGGTGTGAGAGACTAATAGGAAAACATAAGGCTCATTAAAAGCATCAGAACTTTTCAGAGAGAAAAATAATGGTATTGAAATCTTCAAAATTGTGACGGTCCAAGTATCCACTGAATTCTCATGCTGTCCCCTCTATCTGAAACGTTCTTCCTCACTTTATCTAGATGCCCAATTTACCCCCAAAAATCCAGCTCAAAAGTCACCTCCTTTTTGAAGCCTTCCATGACACTCTCTGCCCTCCTCTACCAAAGGCTTCCTCTTTGTACATACAAGGGAGTCACAGCAATTATTATATAATGTTATATTTTTTATGTGACTGGCTCCCTCCCTAAAGAAACCAAATTATTCTAATTTTATGTGTCCAGTGCTCAGCCCATGAGAGGAGCTACATAAATATTTTTAGAAAGAAAGGAAGGTCCCCTCCAAAAATAAACAAAAAGGAAGGAAAGAAAAAAAAGGAATTAACACAAAGCAAAGCAGGCAAACATGGATGTTTTAGGCATATAAAGGGAAATTTAACACAAAGATTCTTTTTCTTCTTTCCTGCCTCTGCTCCCCTGGGGAGGTAATGCGTAACAGCCTCATTAAAAATTCAAGCATGGAGTCAGAGACACCTAGTTCAAACCCTGCTTTCATCACTTACTGTGTGACCTTGGACAAGTTATTTAATCTTCTGTTACTTCGGTTTCTTCATCAGTTAAATGGAGGATGTAATAACATGCTCAGAGAGGAGTTGTCGTGAGGATAAAATGAGATAGAGCCTAATCAGACATATCACAAACAAAGAGAGGCCTAATCTCATTAATATATTTTAAAAACAATATTGGCCTGGTATTTCAAGTCTCTTTTCCTCTCAAATTATCTCTATAATTTTAGAAGAGGTAACTAAAGGCTGAGAAGTTGAGCAATTCCTGACAGACATATGGGGCTAAGAGGACAAAAAGAAAAAAAAATAGAAGTCTTGGTAAACTGCTGTGCTTTGCGTTGGAATCTTAAAGGGCTAAATCCCAGAAGTAAGGGTGAAACTGAAGTAGACCTGCCCTCACAACCACCACTCTAGAAAACTGGCTGGCATTATCTACTGAAATGGGACATCAACATATCCTACAATCTAGTAATTCCATTTCTAGATATAAACCCAACAAAAATGCATGCACATAGTACTGAAAAACACATAGGAGAATATTCAGCGCAGCATTATCTATACATATAATAGGTAACTCAAACATGCAACAACAGTAGAATTGATGGACTGTCATAGTCATACAATAAATACTTTGTAACAATGGAAATGAACAAATCACAGCTGTACACCTAATTTGGATAAACCTCATGACTATAATACTGAAAAAAAGCAGCCAAACACAGAGTATATGATTGTCGAACCATGATGCAGTATGCCTGAAACTAATGCAAAATAATACTGAATGTAAACTGTCACTAAAAAATAAAATTAAAAAATACACAGATTAAAAACAAACAAAACTCAAGGGCTATCAGTCAGAACAGTCATTGCCTCTGGGGAGGAGTGGGGAGGCACATGAGAAGCTTCTAAGCTGCTGGCAATATTCTACTTCTGAGCTGAGTGCTGAATTCACTAGTGTTGGCTCTGTCGAATCAGAACTGACATGTATGTTTTGTGCATTTGACAGTTATGTTATGTCTTAAGTTTTTTGTATTGTTATCACTTCACATAAAATGTTTTAAAAGGGAGAATTAAGGATATATATACTCGTATTTCTTTGTTTCTGTATGAAGAAGCACTAGAAGGATACATAAGAAACAGCTGACTGCCATAGGAAGTACAAGACTGGGAATGGGATGTATACCTTTTTATGCTGTTTCCACTTTTCTGCCATATAAATATATTAACTGGCCAAAACAAAAAAAGAAAACTTTTATAATTTTAATTCCCATATGAATGGGCAAAAGCTATTATTAAGAAAAGCTCAGAACATGGATTCTCGAAATCATAAAGACTTAGTGCTAACTCCCATCTTACAGATTTTCTTCTAAGTTTTCTGCTTAAAGACCAGTCTCTCCGTGAACTAGTCTAAGGACCGGGAACTCACTATCTCTAGAGCAGCCCACTCTATTGGAGAGCGCCTTGTGCACTATAAATACTTCAAACATGTGCCAAAGTCAGCGTAAGTATTGGACAGAAGCCCACCCTTCTCCACAAAGCTCTCCCAAGCCGCTTGCTGAATGAAGGCTCTTTCCTAAACCCTCCCAAATGGCACTGTTACTCCCTGGGAGCTCCCATTGAGTAAGAAGGGCACATTGCTGTCTGGCTGCAGTTTAAATCCCTGGAGGCGGGACCTCAGCTCTCTGTGACTCTCAGGGAATCCAGTCCAGAGGGCCGCCAGTGGGGGGGTAACCAGGCTGCAGCCAGGCCTGCCTTGAGGAGAGGAAAAGCACCCACAGAGCAGACCCCAGGGCCTCACAGGTACCGTCAGATAGAGAAGATAAAGCACTGTGGATGTTAAAGAAGGAAAAGACCGTTTATGGATGTGGGGAATTCAGGGAGAAACCTTTGATTCTGTTCACCTTCAACCCACTCACTTCAAGAATCAGTTTAAATGCCATGGCCTACACAGTAGCTTCTCTGATCCTCAAATGCATTTGAACTCCTTCTTCTAAGGAAATACCCCACTTTGAGAGGGTGAACCTGCCTTGTGACACTTCATGGATTCTGTATGGGAGATTTGGACAGTTACATCTGTGCACAGCTCTACTTTCTCTCTGCAGTTCAGTTGTGCAAATTCTTCACAAAGAGAAGCCAGAATCTGTCAACTTTTTTATCGCCTCCCTCTACACGTCCCCCCGATTTAATGCCTGGTACATAGTAGGTGCTCAATAAATGTCTGTTGGAAAAAGGAGGAAAAGAAAGAGAAAGGAAGCAGGGAGACAGGAATGGAGGAGAGAGGGAAGAAGGGAAAGAGGGAGGGAAGAATGAAAGGGGGGGTCAACAGAAGGATTACAGGAATGCTCTCACAAACGATACTCCATAAACAATGCCCAGAGGCTCCTCTCCCTCCCAAGAGCCAAGAAGGGGCCTGGAGAGCAGATTTAATGTCCTACTGTTGCTCTGGGGATAGAGCCCTTGTCTCCACAGCACCCTATGAGGAAACCAACACTTTATGGGTAGCACTGAATGTGTGTTTCCAATGAGAAGTAACTCATCTGCTGCAAACTCATTTGGATGATTAAGATAGCTCAGATCAAGAACCTTGAGCAGGATCCAGTAAGATAAGGGTAAGATATCCATCAGCACTGCTACGCCCTTTAGGAGGGGAAAAAAATTACCGGGCAAGCTGGTCAGGGAAATCAGAAGCTCGGACATCCTCAGTAACTGAAAGGAGAAAATAACGTGGGCCTGATATGTCTAAAGCAAAGTTTACATGAAGCTATAAGGAACAGTAAAGATCAAACCATTAGAATCCAAATCATCTTAACCAGCTGCAGCAATGAGACACAGCCAAGCTGAAGCTCGACAGAGATGAAGCAAGTCTTGGGCTTAAAAATCGGGACTGAGAAACATGATTAAAGAACCACAAATGCAGCCCTGGCCAATGTGGCTCGGTGGGCTGGGTTTGTCCTGCAAACCAAAAGACTGCTAGTTCAATTCCCAGTCTGGGCACATGCCCTGGATTGCAGGTTCGGTCCTCAGCTGGGGCGCATGCAAGAGGTAACTGATCAATGCTTCTCTCTCATCAATGTCTTTCTCCTTTTCTTTCTCCCTTCCTTCCCCTCTCTCTAATCAATAAATGGAAAAGAAAAAAAGAATAACAAATGTAATAGCCAACAAGTGTATGAAAAAGTCCTCAATACTGTTAATAATTAGGGAAGTTTTTGATATCACCTCTTACCCATTAGGATCACTACTATTAAAAAACACAAAATAAGTGTTAGCAAGGATGCAGAGAAATTAAAACCCTTATACACTGTGGGAATAATAAAAATGGTACACTCACTGTGGAAAACAGTATGGAGGCTCCTCAAGAAATTAAAAATAGAATCTCCATATGACCCAGCAATTCTACTTCTAAGTATATATTCAAAAAGTTGAAAGCAATGTCCCAAAGAGGTATGTTCACACCATTTCACAGAGTATTATTCACAAGAGCCAAAAGGAGCAACCCAAGTCTCCATCAACAGAAGAGCAGATAAGCCAAATGGATGAGCCAATATATGGATAAACACAGTGGAATATTATTCGGCCTTTAAGAAGGAAACCTGCCATATGTTACAACATGAACCTTGAGGATATTATTCTAAATCAGCAATTTTCAACCTTTTTCATCTCATGGCACACATAAACTAATTACTAAAATTTTGCGGTACACCAAAAAATGTATTTTTTGCCGATCTGACAAAATTGGTGTAATTTTGATTCATTCACACTGGACAGCTATTGTTGTATTGGCTGTTGTCGTTCTTTTATTTGACAAGCTAAGGGAAAAGAAGTCAGTGCCCCTAACCAAAGTCAGGTATTGCATGTTTTAACAATTCTTGTGTCACACCAGTTGAAACTGCTGTTCTAAATGAAATAAGCCAATCACGAAAAGACAAACACTGCATGATTCTACTAATATGAGATACCTAAAGTAATCAAACTCGTAGAAACAAAGTAGAATAGTGGTTACTAGAGACTGAGGAAGGGGGAAATGAGGAGTCATTCAATGTGTATAGAACTGCAGTCATGTACAATGACAAAGTTTTAAAAAGATCTGTTGTATAACAATGTGCGTACAGTTAACAATACCATGAGGTACACTTAAAATAATTAAGATAGAAAATTTTGTTGGGTATATTTTACCACAAAAGTTTTCTTTTTTTAAAGAACAACAAATGTGAAAAAGACTTAGAGATTTTAGCTGACTATCAGCTTAATATTAGTCAACAGTGTTATGCAGGATCAAAAAAGTAAATGCTACTGTCCCTTAGGATGCATGAAAAGGATACAAAGTGGGATAGCCACCTCACTGCTGGGGTGGCTCTATCCTTGGGGTCCAAGTTCAATTCTGAGTACCATTCTTTGAAAAAGGACACTGACATCCCAGACCAGATCTCAAGGAGAGTAATCACAGTTTTCAAGGGCCCAGAAACCAAATCCAGGCCATGGCCAAGGAAGACACTAAAAGAACTGAAGTTATTGAGCCCAAAAATAGAGGACTCGGAGGGCATGGACACCACTTTCAAGTACGTGAGAGCTGTCTCAGCAGAAGGGACTTTATTATGTATAGACTCACTATCCCAGAAGGCAGAACAAGACTGGCAGGTAATTATAGAGTACAGATCATCTCATCCCTCCAAAAAGTTAACAGGTCCCACAGGATTAAGTTCCTCATTTGAGGAGCTGTGTAAGCAGACCCTTTATAGAAGATGACTGATGTTGAGTTCCCACTACATACTGTAATTGCTATTATTACATTTTGCAGATGATGAAACAGAAAAGAGGCAAGTATCCACAGTCACACAGCCAATAAATGGTTAGGTCTTGCCTGACTTCAAAGCCAGGCTCTTAATCACTGAGCTATTAGTAGCTACCACGGGAGTACAGAAGATTTCTATACTGGGAACGAAGGTGGGTTGATGGGTCTTCTAATTTCAAGATTCTACAATTGAGTAAATCAGAGATAAAAGTGAATAAAGCATGAGGTAGAAAAAAGTGCAGTAGCAGAAGAATGACTGTTGTTATCCTACAACCCATCGCCTGCTAGTTGTGGTCTTGAACAAGCTGCCTACCTCGTGGAGCACCAGGATCCCTCACCAGCAAGCCTGAGCTAACAATGTTTACTTTCCTTGGTGACTTATGAAAATAAAAGAGAATGTAAATGAAAAGGACACGTGAATCACGGAGGTTTCTGGGGTCAGAGACCAAGTCTGAAGCCTGCTTCTACGCCTTTATTATAGCTGTGTGACCTTGAGCAAGTGGCAAGCTCTCTCAGCCTCAGTTTTCTCATCTGTAAAATGTAACTGACAATTCCTATGTCCCAGAGTGGCTGAGAAGATCAATGTGCCCCTGGCACACGGCAAGTACTAAGTGAGAGGCAATGCTTTTATTGTTTTTTTCCTCCTCAACTCCCACATAGGGCTTTTCCTGCACTGATGGGAAAAGGCACAGACTCTGAGTGCTCTGAGCAAATGTGGAGAGAAACTGAGGCCCAGGCCCAGATCTGGGATGAGGAGTCACCTGTACCGAGTGCCCAGTCCTCAACCCTCGCCTCAGCACCAGGTGGAGAGCATCCTCATCCCTGCTTGTAGAGCGCTTCTCTGCAAAGGCCAGGAAGGTGTGGGTGGGGGGTATGTAGAGCAAGGCTGGGATCCGGTAGGTGATCCCTCTCTTGTCTTCCTGCTGGAACAGAGGGGTGTTGAAGGAGCAGGACGTCACTTCTTCCATGACCTCTGCAAGGATAGGAGGCAGCTAAATGTGTATCCATGTCCAAATGCTGGATTGTATACAAGTTCTGTTCTATCACTCCATTTTTGGAGATCACCAAGAGGCAGAGATGTAGTCAAATGCTTACCTTTTTTAAATATGAAAATAACATCATGGTCTCAAGAGCACAAAGCCAGCAATATGCATTTTTGTTTAACAAATCTATCCTCCAGGCTGTAGGAATGCTATGCAGCCTGTGTCACGTGGGTTTCTCCAGAGATTCTGCATATGCTTCTGCCAATCATCCAGGGGTATTACCAGCCCAGATGGCTTCTAATGTCAACTTCTTGGCTTGGAGTTTTAGGTCATTCAGGTAACATAAATATAAACCCAAATCCATATGAGGGAATGCCTGTGTTAAAGAATTCTCTGGGGAAACTTCTCCCCTCTACTGGCGCCTAGGATAAAAGGCAATCTTCTTTGTCATTTCTGCATCAGTAGCAAGACTTTTTCCCTAGTCCACCCTACCAGAAGGTGTAGGTTTTCAAGGGACTTCATGCAGGGATCTCGGTTCCAACCAGCGTTTCTGACACATGGAGGCCCATAGTTTCATGCACTGAAACAGCAGGTCTATTAAAGCCCAAGCCTCTAGGTGAGTAAGGCAGCTGAGGTCAGGTTAAGGGGCTAACTATAACTACTCTGGTTTTCAGTTTACTCTTGGTTTTTAGGCCCCTGGGGAGTTCTCTTAATTTCTTGCAAATTCACCTTAAAGGACTTTATTATATTTTTCTACCATTTTACAGGTTAGATAGCTAGCCAGAACCCTGAAAATAGAAATCTCTGGGTACATTTCTCAAAGAAAATCAGGCGTTCTACTTCCCAGAGGCCCAAACAGAGAATCAAGCCAGCCGGCCAGCCAGCCAGAACCACGCTTAAAATTCTTTCTTTTTAAAAATCTCTCTCACCTGTCATCCAAGCCCTATCTTACAAATCATTTGTAAGAATTATCAGGCTGTAAGAACGAGGCCCATAGGATCACATTCATTTATTTAATCAGTATTTTCTGGGAGCCTTCCAAGACAGGTCATAAGGTAGGTGCTAAGGAGAGAGAAATCAGAGGTCTCTGACCTCAAGAAGCCCACATGCTAGTGAGGGAAACAGACATAAGCACGGACAATGACAACATCATGTAATGAGCGCTACTTTAGAGGTAAACCCTTAGAGCATGTAGGACAGAAAAAGGTGGCTGTCCAGAGCAAGGCAGCATGGGATTTTTGGAGAGGTAACAACTGAGCCAAGAGAGCTCCTATTATATAAGAGAATATATCCTTATTCTCTGTGTCTGGAATACTCTTTAAGGTAGCCACAGACCTCACTTCCTCATCTCCTACTCTTCAAAAGTTATCCAATCAGCTGAGAACTCCCCTGAGCTCCTTATCCCCTTTCCCTCCTCTCTTCTCCATGCCACTTACCCATACGTTATACTTGTCTAATATATACTACAAAATAGACACCCTGTAAGGGGCAGGCATATGTCTGCTTCATTCTGTTACACCTCTACACATAGAACCATGCCTGGGAACTGATAGGCACTTGACTAATGTTTGCTGAATGGGTGAACTGGACCTTAAAGGATGAATAGTGGATAAGCCGGCTGAAGGGTAAAAAAGGAGGACAGAGAGAGTGGATGTGAAAAGACTACAGGTGGCAGAAAATACAGTGAGCTGTGGGGATCCTCAGTAGTTCAGTATGGCTGTCCTGGTCAAAAGTTGCGAGCAGAGATGGGACTGAAAGGGGTTAACAGAGTCCAGATCCTGGGCGGCTTTGATACCTTACTAAGGTGTTTATCCCACAGACAGGGAGCCAACTCAAGAGTTTTCGGCAGAGGAACAGCATGATCAAGTATGCATTTCAGACCAATCTCTCAGGAAGCCTTGCAGGCAATGAACTGAAGGGGAAAGTTACACTGCTTGTGGCTGTGTCCTCCTAGTGTCAATCAAGACAAATTTTCATCAATGGCGTATGTGTATCATTTAGTCACTATTTCTAACTGAAAGAGGACCATGAGTCACTATCATGAGAGGTGTGGGGAGGTGGTTTCCCGAGTCCAGAAGAAAAGCCTCCCCTCACTCCAGTTCTGGGCTCTCAATAGCGGAATTGAAAGGCATGGGTGAACTGCCTTCTTCATACAATTCTAGAGCGTCTCTCTCTCTCTTCCCCAAATTCGGGCTCTCCTGCAGGGGAGGATCAGACTTTCCTTTAAGTAAAAATCAGTCCCTGAGCCAAGCTGGTATAAAGGTTAGGAAAATAAGATTTGAACCAGGCCAGGACAACATGACTTCGGGCATGTTATTAAACTTCCCTATGCTTCAGGATCCTCATTTATAAAATTCAATAGAGTGGTTGAGAGAATTAAGTTAAAAAGTTGAAGTGGCTATTACAGGGCCCATGACATAGTAGGAGCTCCATATGTGACAGTTATTACTGTCTGACTGTCAATCCCTACATATTCTAGTTTTATTCCTTGAAATCTGTGGGTGATGATGATGATTATAACAACAATCACAATTACAACTTCCCTCCTTAAAAGCATTTAAATCCCCCTGCACCTCTGGGAGACACTATATTTTAAACTCTCATAAACAAACACTTTGATTATGAGTTAATACCAACACTATTAATCATTAGCCAACAAATGATTATTCGTTAACACTGAAATATAAGAAGAAAACACAGGAGAAGCATAAAGTGGGGAGAAAGGGCTAGGAAAAAGGAAAGGGAAAGGAACTGAAGAGGGGACCAAAGAGCAGCTTGTCATATGACTGGTGCCCCAGCTGTATTTCTTTATTGTGTGGCTTTGTACTAGTCACTTACTCTCTCTAGGTCTTGGATTCCTAGCTTGCAAAATGTGGATAATAATAACAACTATCTAAGAGGATCAATATGAAAAACCACTGTAAAGTGCTTCATAAGCTTTAAAGCACCATAAATAAAAGTCTTTATTATACATTTTGATGTCTTCACTATAAATTTTTATGTTTTCACAATTTCACTTATGGCTTTGCTATTGCTACAACAACTACAGTCACTATCATTAGTTTTTATTATGATTATGCTGATCATGTTGATGACAGTGTTAACACAGACAGTGATTCTGGCATTGATACCCAAACTATTTCACACGAACCATATGCTGGGAACTAGGGTTAGAGAAGAATCAGAAACAGTTCTTCTTTACAGTTGTTCATTTTAGCAGAGAACTCGTATTATTAACTGCTGCTCCATAGAATCACTTTTCACTCGGGTCCTCCCTGCTCTCTTACTAAGGGAGAGGATAAGTGTACCGATAGCATGCACTTTGAAGTGCGACTTGGATTTTATACTTACTAGCAAATTGCTTTATTTCTGAGCCCATTTCCTCACTTCTAATGGAGATAATACCACCTATTTCTCAGGCTGTAAGAACAATGTAATTCCATAGATTCCCAGTGAACCCCAGAAGGAGACCTCCCAATCTCATTTATTCACTCCTAAACAACAAATTCAAGAAGCATCCATCCTGTGCCAGGCTTTTGGAGAGCCTATAGACCAAATCCTTCTCGTGGTAAGAAAA
The DNA here is from genome assembly GCA_004026545.1 of Mormoops blainvillei. Taxonomy (NCBI): domain Eukaryota; kingdom Metazoa; phylum Chordata; class Mammalia; order Chiroptera; family Mormoopidae; genus Mormoops; species Mormoops blainvillei. The sequence goes on from PVJD01013686.1 coordinate 32,462, forward strand.
ACTGAGGCCCATGGAGAGGAATAAACTTATGTGAGGCCACTCAATGAGTCGGTAGCAAAACCTGGATCAAGATCAAGGTCTCCTTTTAAGTACTAGCTCAGGGGTCCCTGTGGCTCACAGACCCCTCTCTAGTAAGAAGGGTTTTCCCAGTCTCTGTTTTCTTTCGTCTCTAAAATAATTTTCGGGTTTAAGTCTGGCTTCTGTGAAAGAAAAACAAAAACAGAACTAGCCAAAAATACTCTTCTGGCTATGTCTGAGACGCTAACCGACTG
>PVJD01013687.1:0-32761 GCA_004026545.1 Mormoops blainvillei
CTAACATACCATCTAGTAATGAAATATTAATGATTATGCTACATACAATGGGTTGTTTTGTTTTTCTAGAAGTCAGAGGGACTAAGTGATGGCAAAGTTTTCTTTATTTTTCCCATGAGACTAAAAATAAATATTAGAAATTTCCAAATTTAAGAATTAAAAATTTAATTAAACTTCTTAGGAATGAATATTTAGTAACAAATTTAACTGGTAACTGTTATAAAAAAATTTAAATATGTGTTTTTCAAACTGCCAAATGAATTTTTTTACAAATGATGAGCTAAACAATGCTCAGGCAGTGGCCCCAAAACAGAACTATCTAAATCAAGCTGCTGTTGTTTAGGAATGTGTTTTATTCTGAGAAAAAAAAAACACAGGCTTTTTTTCAAGTAAAGAATTAATTCCCCTATCACACATCTCTTCCTGACATTATATCAAAGTAATAAACATAAATGTGAAATACACGAAGACATATTCTTCAAGATAAATATTGCATTTAAATAATGGAAAAATCTTTACTTGGCAATATAGTTAATGTTCTGTTACTCTAGGAATGTTTGAAAAAGTCATATAAAATACTTCTGGAACTGTCATACAAATATGGAAGTATTCTTTAAACACCATCAGGGTAAAAGTACACAAAGTATTTTTTTTAAATTGCATGGGGATTATCATAATTTATACTATGAATTTAATCCTATCCTTTGACTATTTGAACCTGGCAAATTGTAACAGTTAAGCAAACATGAAGTCAACAAATATCCCTTTTCTTTGTAATTTATTAAGGTTATATAGTGGTTAAAGGATATTTTGGTCAACATACACATAAATGGAAAAGCTGACACTGAATTGATGAAATGGGAAATTAAGAAAATTACATATTTAAACTCTGGTTTTAATTTAAACTATTGATATGTAAAAATGTTTAATAAACCGAGGTTAAGTGTATATGACAGAAAATGCATAGCTGAGAGATACTTGATTATTTTAGCTAGGCTTTGATACTGTTTATATTTCTGTATAATTAAAACTATTTTGCAATTATGTAGATTCGGAGAAAAAAATAAACCAGAACATTTAGAAAAGTTATTGACAAATTGAGATAAATAAAACACAGGAAAATACAGAATTAGAACTAAAAACTAGTACAATCTACAAATGTATGAGCAAAGAAAATTTAAATAAAAATATTTGCTGATGATATAATTATATGGTGACCTTAGAGTAATACCCAATCAGGTTATATGAATTATAATAATTCTGAGAATAAATAATCAGATTTTATGTACTACTTTTTTCTACAGTAGGTAGTTTGATATTAGGTTAATATGAATTCAGACTTAAATAATACACAAACATATCAACATGCTCATTAACTCTCATATAAACACTATGCTGTAAAAGGGCCCCTTATTTTTAAAAAGGTAGCATTTACCTTATTACTGACACCTAGTTGTGCGACGTCAACAAATTTATTTACAGGAGGAGTCTTCCCTTCCTCTGTGTCACCTGGAGATGGGGCAGATGCACCCTCACTGCACGACCCGGTACGCACTTTGCTGAAAGACTGTGACCGCTTCACCACAGCAAGGGCAAACGGCGAGGGAGCAGAGCTGGAGTAAGGTCGCGGGGCACCGAAAGCTTTCAGGGTCTTCAGATTTAGTGCTGCCAACTGACTTGCGGGACGGGAAACAGGTTTTGGAGCTACAGGAGGAGGAGAGGGTTGAGGGGGCTTCTGGTGGCTGATGCCATCATCAGTGTTTTTAACTTGGGGCTGTGGAGGAGAGTGTGTTGTTTTACTGAAAGGAGAAAGAGTTTGCTCTGGAGGAGGTATCGTATCCCTTTCCACCTCTTTCTTTATTGGTTCCTTCGGAGTAGGATTAGGGGCAGTGTGGACACTCTTGGCAGCTGCAGATGTCACGTAGTGGCCTGAAACCCTTTTTTGCATTTGCAAGAAAAAAGAACTTGGTTTGGTCTGGGGATTTGAAACATGAGATTTAAGTTTTGACTCCAAAATATTGTTTATATCTTCCAAATTCGGCACAAAAGGAGCTGCGCCAGTGTCTCTCATCGTTCTGGGAGCAGGCTTCAGAGGATCTGCCGTGGCGCTCCGGGGCACGCACTCCACACTGTGCGCCCGAGTCTCTGATCTCAGGGTAGGCTTGGGTTTAAGGTCTATCTGCGGCTCCTTTGGGCTTTCAGAAATGACATCTTCTGTTTGGATGGCAGTTTCTTTCACATTCTCTTGAATGTGCTTTTTTCCTAAAGTATGTGTATCCCGATCATCTTCATACCCTAAGGTTTCTGATTCCCAGTCTTTTAATATTTCCAGGGACTTGGGAGGCACTATTTTGTAAGTAGTCATTCCAACTTTGGGTATATAGTCTCTTGTAATTTCATTCGAAGGTTTTGGCTTGGGATTGTAGTCTTGTCTATAAAGTGGATAATTCTTTATGTAAGCAGCAGTTGAATTTTTATTAATCCCATCTACAGGAGGCAAAAGAGCATCATTATCATGTGCATAAATTGAATCTTTTATGGTGAGTTGATCCTCTGAATATATAGTTAGGGGGCCCTGATTCTTGAATTCTCTTGAGTTATCTGCAGAATCTTTTGGACTTAAAGGTGAATGTTGAGTTGATTTGTTGTTACCTGCAGTTTGAACACTTTCGTCAACTTTGAAATGTTGAAAAGACAAACGATGATGGTGATTCCCATCAAAGCTGTTACAGGAAGGAGTTGTCTGAATTGCAGCGTCTTGCATTTTTGTCTTTTCTATACCGGGTTGATTCAGTTTTTGGCCTGCTGCTGATGAAGCAGCTAGATGATTTTCCTTGTAACTTCCAGCAGTTTCAGTTTCATGTGCCTGATAGTTTGATAGTCTGTCAACTTCCTTGTCCGCATTGTTATTTTTGGCAACACCACCTACAGTGATTTCTGTTCTCCTCCCTCCATTTTTCATATTATCTTCTGTGTTCATTGAAATGACAATTACTTCATTTTGATCTACTGAGAGAAAAAAAATAATCATCCAGCATATAAAAAAAAGTTAAAAAAAAACTCATTTTTCAATGCTTGCCTTCACCAAAGTGAAACAGGTTGGCTTGAATTCTATAGGAAATTTCTCAGTTCACTAATTATACAAAAGCAGGTAATGGGATTTAGAAAAAAACAGCATGGGCTTTGGTGTCATGGAGACCAAAGTCTGGAATCCATCTGCAACCCAGCTTGACTAACTATAATCTCTTTGACCACAGCTTACTACTTAACCCTTTGAGCCTCAGTTTGCTCAGAGGTAAAATGGTGAAAATATGTGTTACAGTTGACCCTTGAAGGGCACAGGGAGTACGGACACTGACCTCTCTCCACAACTGAAAATCAGATATGACTTTTGACTCCCCCCAAAATTTAGTAATAGTCTACTGTAACACAGTTAATTAACACATATTTCATATGTCATATGTATTATATACTGTAATCTTATAATAAATTAAGCTAGAAAAGAAGAAAATATTAAGAAAATCATAAGGAAGGGAAAATACTTTTATAGTATTTATTGAAAAAATATGTATGTAAGTGAACGTATGGAGTTCAAACCCATGTTGCTCAAGGATCAACTATATATTTTACATATCATTTATGTAACATGCTTATTAGGTTAGGATACTGCCCAGAGAAGCACTCCATAGAAGACACCTATGTTTCTTCTTTTAAGTAAAGATTTCATATTTCAGCATTGTTGAGAGTGTCAAAAGGAACTGCTAATTTCAAAATATATTTTTGTTCTTTTTTTCCACTTCGATTCTCTTTCTGTCTTTTCTATAACCCCTCGTGTGTTTATATTTTATACATACCATTGAAGGGGAAGCAATTCCAGCAAATGTTATCAGTTTTAAATAAGCAGACAACAGAAGCATTACCTTTAAGAGCTGAAGTATAAACAGAATCTAAATCAATTATCTTGTTTATTGTGTCCTCACGAAAGAGGATTGTGTTTTTAGTCATAATACTGGTGATTTCAAGTACATAAAAACAGTCATGTGGTTTTTGACTTTTTTCTTTGGGAAAAGATATCCTATTATTTTCATGTCAGAGTTAAAGTAGAGAAAAGAAACCTCCCTCTCCCCTGTACTTCTTTTCCTCGTAATTCTAATTCAGACTTCTTGAAAACAAAAATCATTTGCCAGTGTCTAGGTTAACAGAGCCACAGTTGCCAGCCCAAAACATGATGGCAAAGAGCTGGAACAAGGCACCTGAAAGGACACAGGGGTTTGTGAGTGTGCGCCATGTGTCTAGTAATGAGCGAAGAGGCTGATTTATATACTGTGCCCCTCTGGTCAAATGCCCAGAAGAATCATTTCTCTTGAATGACCAACTAGCCTCAATCTTCAACATCCTCAGCGGCCTGCTCTTTCAGTACAGGAGTTTGCACAGCACAAGTGAAATGTGGGTCTTGGGAGTCAAATTGTGGAAGGATGTCAAGTGTTTCTCTACAGTTTTATCATCACTCACTTTCATGTATAAGATAAACATCAATTTCACTGCCCAAAATGTCATGAGATATTTAAAGTTTCTCTGTTAGGAAAGAAAAAAGACAAGGGAAAAAGAAAGATATGCATGCATGCATGCATGCAAAAAAAAAATGTTGCCAGGTAAATTTGTACACAAGCAATTTTTTAAAGTACCTTCATATTTTTAAAGCCTGTCTAATTGTACAATTATTTGGTCATGGCAGTTATATCTTATATTATGTTCCAAGGTTCCTATAGTAAATATAAATTTTAGTTTTTATTCTTCCCAAATAAAATGCAACTGATTATAAGAATATGTCTTTTCTATATGAGTGACTTTCCTCAACGACAAATAATTATTAATTTGTGTGAGTTATAAAATTAAGGACATGTGACTAGGAACCATAAGATGCGGCACATTTCTGCCTGTGCTCTTATTTGCTTGGTTCATAAGTATTTTTAATATCTGTATGAAAAGCACTACTCTCAATGCTGCTATAACTATGGAAGTATATAAGGAATGGTCCCTGGCACTAGGAAATGAGCCTAAATGTATTTCCTTCTCTCTTATTTCTCATTTTCCACTGAATACAGGTATATCCCAGTTACACAATAGAGATATTATTCAAGAAAAATACATTGATGTAAAAATATATTTTAAATTAAATCCTCTATAACAAACTCTAATTTATTGGCTTATATATCCAAATTTCTTTTGCATGTTTTGGTGAGTTATATCTACTTTACCATTGTCTAACTCTGCATTTCTCATCAAAATGTTATGATTATTCTAAATGACTGTCAGACCTGGACACCCAGAATTACTACTGAACTTATTATATAGTCCATCATCAAACATACCTGAAAATGATGCTAAGTGTCAATGGATGGTTAGGTCATTTTTTTCAAGAATAGCCAGTAGAGGGAGAAACTATATTTTGTACTACCCTGTCCTTCCCCTACTCAAAACTGACACCAATGTCTACAACCATGGAAGGATGATTTAGATAAATATGCAGGATAGGTAATAAAAGAGGAAAACAGGATAAAACTAAGGAAAAGAGAAATTATTTATTTTAAAAAGCACCTACAGTTAACAAGGATCATTGCAAAACAAGTGCAAATGCACAGAAATATTATTACAGAAGTGTACTTGTGACCCTAGCACTAACTTGATGTCAAAATTTTAGCCAAAATTAATTTGATTATTTTAAACAGAAGAATGCACTGTTAAAATCATGATTTCTCAATAGAAATGCTATTGCTATCGTAGTATATGTTGTGAAAAACAATCAAGAAGAAAAGAATGGGGAAATTATACCTTTTAGATCCTCTCAGTATTGTTCCTCAGGACGGTATAGACCATTAGGAAAATGAATTGGAGGCATATATGTTTAAATTAACCAATATGTATGACATATACAAAGTGACATACATATCTATCTATGACTTTGGGATAATCAATGTTTTATCTAGATATATCCCTATGTTTCTTAAGAATCTTAACCTGGTTCTATATGTTAACATAATAGATTGGACTATAAATTCTCATAGTCCCCTTAAAATACCACCACTCTGCATTCCTTGCATCTTCTATGTGGTATCAGTTTTCCGAAATTTGATTCAGTGTATATATTTTAACAATATCTCAGGATCAGGCTAGATGCTATGAGGAATTCAAACAAAGTAACATATATAATTTCTCTTATCCAAGACTGTCCAATTTTATTGAGGGGTCACAGTCAGAGAACTACATGGCTTCTAGTAATCAAATAACAAAAGCGAAGTTGCTTGATTTGAATAGCAGTTGAATGGGTGAAGATAGGTTGAAAGTTATTTTCCATGCAAGGACAAAAATGCGCATGGGCCTAATGATAGAACTTGGAGAAATATATGATGAGAAAGAGAAGACACTATCTTGATTTAGGGGTGGGTAGTAGGAAATACTAATAAATATCTTTACATAATTAGATGTAAACCAGACAGACAAGTTCCACCCAAGGTATAGCAACTTGAGTATGAAGTAAAACAGGCTTGGGCTGAGGAGTCAGTAGAAAGGAAAAAGAGAAATAGATCACAAGTACATGTATAGACTATACATCTTTAAGATTCGGGTTAGATAACCTTTAACATTTAACAACAACAGAGGGGTACGCTTGGTAGTTAAAAACACACTTTGCAGCTTTGCAGTAATATTGCCTAGGTTCGACTCTGGGGCCCACCACTTACTGTGATGTATTAGGTAAGTTATATAATATCTTTGTGGCTCAATCATATATAAATGGGGATAAAGACAAATAATGCCCATAAATGAGTTAATATACAAGGTTAAATGAGTTAATATATAAGTGTTAAGAACGGCCCTTGGCAACACCAAGTGCTATGAAAGTACTGGCTATTAGTGTTTATAGAACTCACCATTCTCTTGGTTTGGACCTAATGACTTCAAGGTTCTTACACTGTCAATGACTCTCTCTTCGTTGCTTCCTTTATATACCATCAAGTGTGGTCCTCTGCAAAATATGATATTGTATGTTATATATCGATACTATTCAAACATACAACTCTCACATACACACTCGCACACACACGATGAGAAAACAGGCAATAATTTCCAAAGACAGATGGGCTGAAATAATCATCTTTTTCTGCCAAATACTGAAAATTTAATAGCAAAGAAAAAAATGCAACTGAGGGAAAAATGCTACTATGAAACATTACCTTTCACACAGGGGTCCTATTACAAAGAAAGATGTAAAGGCTTGGTAAAATGGACACATTTCCAAAAACAGTGTCTTTTTGTTATTTTTATTTGTCTTTTAAAGAAAAAGGATATAAATGAAACATTTTCGTCTTGCATCTGTCAAGATCAACTGTTTTTTTATTTTATTTTTCAGTTACATTTTATATTTAATATTGTTTTACATTAGTTTCAGGTGTATAGCGTACCAGTTAGACAATCATATATTTTACAAAGTGTTCCCCTCAATATTTCCTGTACCCACCTGACACCATACATAGTGACTGTAATATTATTAACTATATTCACCATTCCGTACTTTACATCCCTGTGAACTATTTTGTAACTTCCGGTCTGCTCTTCTCAATCCCTTCACCTTTTTCACCCAGCCTCCCAACTCCCCTCCCCTCTGGCAACCATCAGTCTGTTCTCTGTGTCTATGTGTCTGTTTTTGTTTCGTTTGTTCATTTATTTTTGCTCTTTAGACTCCACATATGAGTGAAATCATATGGCATTTGTTTTTCTCTGACTGGCTTATTTCGCTCAGCACAATATGGCGTGGCCAACTTCTGGTGAGTCAGGGTGTGGACTGACCTCACTGGACTTTACTAGAGACAATCTCATGAGAATTATAAGGTTTATTATAAGACGGTTTATTTTGCCTATCAGTGTCATCTTTTTTTATTCATGGTATGGCATTTCTAACATAATACAAGTATACTATACTATAGTTTTCAATTCCTAGGATTAAGTGGAAAGTATATTCTCTGTATCATCAAGTTGACTATAAAAATAATATTAGTAATTAAATATCAAACTCAAATATACAGAATTGTTTTATATATCAGTCAGTGAAAATCCTTGAGGAGCATGTGGTGAAACTGAAAATTAAATGTTTCACTTAGGTCAAATAGGTAATAGGCAAAATACAAACAATACTTATATTTAAGTCATACAGATTAAATACATGTTATGGTCTATCTAATAGAGAGATACCAGAAGTGTTGAATTTGAATTTATTTTAAAAGAATTACATGTCAATAGATACTTTATTAAACATTTTATTTAAATCTTCACCTGAGGACATTTTTTCATTGCTCTTTTACAGAGAAAGGAAAAGGGAAGAGAGGGAGAGAGAGAGAGAGAGAGAGAGAGAGAGAGAGAGAGAGAGAGAGGCAGAGAGAGAGAGATTGCGAGAAACTCTGACTGGTTGCCTCCCATACATGCCCCCCAACTGGAGACTGAACTCACAACCTAGGTGTGCCCTGGCTGGGAATCAAACCTGAAACCCTTTGGTGCACAGAGTGACACTGCAACCAAGCCACACTGGCCGGGGCCTCTATTAAACATTTTTATAATGATGGTAAAAGGGATACAGTGTACACTAATGCAATAACTATATTTGCGTCTAAAATATCAAATCTGTATTTCAGAAGACTAGTATTAATTAAACACACCACCACCAACACTTCTGGCACATAGACTACTTACTCTCCATCTGTGTTTCTAGTTTCTTGTTTTTCTTCTTTGGAGTTTTGTGAGGACTTTGTAGTATCATCGCCAAGGGCTGAGTCAGGATCATTTCTCAGTGTATTTATTATATCCATAGATTCAAAAGGAATATCTTGTGACTTCCCAGAAATATTTTCAGCCTCATCTTTAGGCACTTCACTCAGTTCTTCTTTTTCATCTATCTCCTCAAGACTATAATCAGAGCTTATTCCAGCTACAAAGAAATGAAGATATAATCCTACACATTAATTTGACTCTTTCATGCTATACAATCCTGTCAAAGAAGAAATTTTTAAAATAATAATTTGCTGGACTGTTTTAAATTCTTGTTCAAAACTAATAGTGAAATACTTTTCTAAAGGTGAATAACTATGTTAACATATAATCAGATTATCTCAGACACATATAATTCTAAAAATAATATGCTATAACTCTAGGTTTTATTCATGGCAGAAAAAAAGGCATTATTTAAACCCAAAGTTATATATTTAAGAATATATCTTTCAATTTTAATGATTTTTACATTCATGTAATAGCTCTAAATGTAAATGAAAAGAATGCTATTTTTATATTGTCTATAAGTGCACTTGTAAAATGACTCAGTAGTTATCAGTATTAACCAAAATTGAGAATTATCTGAGCGCCTTTAAAGACACTTATGCTCACACCCTAGTCCATACTTATTAAATGAGAATCTCTGAAGGGTGGGGCCAAGCAGTTTTAGGGTTTCTCAAGTGATTCTATATGGAAACAGGATTAAAAGTCACTGATTTAGATGCTTAATATATAATAAAAAAAAACGAATAGAGGAAGTATTATATGATGAAAATCTTTACTCCCACTCGGTTTGATTCTGAGGCAACAGTTTTTTTCTATAATGAGCAGACATACATACTCACATGTTTCTCTTTTTTGCTAGTTTAATATAAATGGAAGCATATTATACATGATGTTTTTCAGCAAGCTCTTTTTCTCCACTTAGCATATCTTGAAGACTGTCCCCTATCAATGCTAGGTGCATGCATGCATGTGTGCTGCTTTTTGATGGCTGTGGTAAATATTTCATTGTATAAAATTGTGTTTATCATTATTCCTTAGTACCAACAACATATGGCCAACAGGGTGAAAAAAAGAGACATCCTAAACGGTTAGGTCCACACTCACTGGGTATGTTGATTTAAACTAAAATCTGAGGTTCTGGATCTTTGTTATTTCGGTGTAATTCAACACTTCCACTTACCCAATAGCAACTAAACAAAATTTAATTTTTATCACAATAGAAGGGATGAAAGGTTATACAGCATTGAATTATAGGGATCAACACATCCACAAAATTTAATAAAAACTTTAACATATTTGAAGAATACTTAAAGTGCTTAAAATGCATTCCTTTAGCTTTATCTTTAGGCAAATAGAAAATTGAGCCATTTTTCCCTAACAAATATGGAGAATTAGAATGGCATTTTTGTTATAAATTAAAAAATATATTATTCAACAGGAAAATATTTTAAAAACTTGAGTTAAGTAAAATGTTAAATATACATATTTTAGCAACATTTGCTTTATTGTAACATGTGAAATAATCATTGTGCTGCCAATGTGTCCACAATATTATGTCTATAATATCATGTTATGTCTGTGGAGTAAGAATTATATTAATATAATTTGAAAACTGTATATTGAGAAAACGAATGGCCATTTTGGTTTAGATGCAAATGTGCTTTATAAATGGGTCCTTAGTATATATTAAACTCTTTTGGAAATTATTAGATTAACTGAGGTAACATTTAACAAATTACTGGTTGTGATCCCTATTTCTTTTTTGCCCATCACAAGTGTGTCAAAAATATACAAATTTTTATTGAGTATGGTCCCCTCACTGAGAAACTGCTTTTAATTAATTAAAGTCTGAAGAATGAGCTACATGTTTCAAAAATATTCTCAAACTATTTTTCTGGGATTTTATAACTTGGTACTTACAAGATTCATTTATCAGTTTGCTTAAATATTATTTTTCACTAGATTGAGAAGTATTTCTGTTATTAAATGTCATAGAAAAGGCTGTGATTTCTTTTAAAAACTGTAATCCAAGAGAGCTTTCACAGTTGGTTGTTTGACTAGCATAAATTTCCCAAGCTTTGAAAAATATTAAACCAATGTTTGTTTTGTATGGTTAACAGACTTACATGATGGCTAAATTCTAGGATTACGATAAAAAAATTGGAGTCAGGCCTGTGAACAATGAATACTTTTCACAAATGATCACAACTATTGCATTTCAGCTTCAAAAATTATAAAGGGAGAATATTCACTTTGAAAGAACAGTGTTCAAATTTAAGATTTAACAACTTCCAAAATATAAATGTTTAAAAAATTACAAAAACATAATTTAAAAGTATAGTTATTGAAATTTCTTTTACACTTACTTAGCTTCATATAATTTGAATATTTTTGTTTTTCAGTCCCTCTAAAGATAACAAAATCAAAACAAAAAATAAAATTAAAAATTCTTTAAAATTCTCAAAATATAATACCTGTAAATGAAATTTAAATACAAAACTTTCAGAATACATTTTTGTAAGCTTGTAGCATTTTACTTCCAAGTTTCTTTTTTTAAATAAAGTTTGTTTGGTTTCTTTTAAAGATTTTATTTATTTTATTTTTAGACAGACGGGAAGGGAGGGAGAGAGGGAAAGAAATATCAATGTGTGGTTGCCTCTTGCGCGCCCCCTCTGGGGACGTGGCCCACAACCTAGGCATGTGCCCTGACTGGGGAATCGAACCAACCACCCTTTGGTTCGCAGGCCAATGCTCAATCCACTGAGCTACACCAGCTGGGGTACTTCCAAGTTATTAAAACTTAAAATTTCACTAAGACTTTTAGGGTACCTTGTATATTTTCCCTGGACATGATAAAAATGGTAAAATTGTTTAACAAATACCTCTTTTTGGTAAAATAGAATTATATTACATTAAATCTAGCCTGGTGAGTTACTTTTTAAAAATTCATTCATTCAAAAAAAAAATGTCAGACATTATGATTATAGTTCCTTGCTGCCAGGCAGAGCTGTTCTCCTCTTCATTTTTAAAAACTGAGGAATACTTTATATTCAGGAAAATTCACCATTTTTGGAATACATTTTGGAATATCCCTCATGCCCCTTAGTGATTATCCCCTCTCCCAACCCTGCTGCTGATAACCAGTATCCCTACAGTTTTGCCTTTGCAAGAATATATATCAATGAAATCATACAACATCTAGCCTTTTAGGTCTGGCTTCCTTAATTTAACATAATACACTTGAGATTCAACCATGTTATTGCTGAATTAGTTATTACTGTTATTATTATTAAATTAGTTATTATTATTATTTTTTATGTGGAGGTGGTAGTATTCCAGTGCATGGACCAATCAGTTTTTTAATCCATTCCTCAGTTTAGGGGCACTGGGTTGTCTCCCATTTTTGGAAATTATGAATAAAAATTCTATAATAATTCACATGGAAGTTGGTGTGTGCACACAGATTTTCATTTTTCTTGAGGAAATACCTATGGGCGGGATTGCTGGGTCATGTAGAAAACAAACAGTTAAATTTTATTTAAAAAAATAACTTGCCAAACTATTTTCCAAACCGGCCACACAATTGTACATTCCTATAAGCAGTGTGTGATAACACAGTAATTTTAAATAACTAGTTTCAGGTGATAAGGACTCTTTCTGAGTCACTAAAAAATTGAGCAAAATATTTATGATAACATTCAAGTATTACCTAACTATAAAGTTTTGCCATCTGGTAACAAAATAATTCCAACAATTTAGAAATAAAAATCTGAGTCAAAATCAATACTATGGAAAATAAGCCATGCCTTAGTAATAAGAAAGAACTTCAAGAAAGAAAAACATGTATTTTTAATAGTTACATAGTTAGGCATTAGAAATAATAAAGCTCAAATAGTTTGCCCCCCACCGAAAAAAACAAAACAAAACAAAACAAAAAAACCAACCCAGAAAGCCAAATAGAAGAGAAACTGAAATTCTTCAGAACCACTGATTTTATTCATGTTACATCTCAAGAACAGCCCAGTCACCTACATGTCAGAGATGCTACGGCTGCCTCGGGTGTTCCAGGGCGCTCCGGGAGAGAGACTTCATCGGCCAGTTTGGGAACAGTGCACTCTTCGTGACTGGGGAGCCCAGGGCCAAGTGCGGCTTCTGCCAAAGAAGTAAAATCGGTGGAAATGGCACTTACACAACAGTGTTAAGGCAAGCAGAGACCAAGAGTATTTTGGAAGGAATCAGATTTGTTAGCTCACAATTCTACACGCATTAAACAAGAAGAGGTAAAAGGAAGAGAAAGAGAAATAGGTATCAAGCAAAATTTGAATAGTAGTTGAACCTTTTTTTCCTAATACTTCAGAGTCTTCTGATTTCACTTATATAGCTTGATGTAATTTAATACATTTTCTTTTTGAAACATATGGTATCCTAACATTTTGGGTAGGAGTTAAGAAAAATCATTACTAGTTATCTAATGGTAACATTTTTAATTACAGAGGAAATGAGAATTTTTGTGTAAGATGTGTTAAAATTCCAAATTCCTAAATATCACTTAAATATAAAAGATTCAGGAGCATTTGGGTGCTTCTGAGTTCTTCCTGTATTTATGAATATGAATTATAAAAATTAGGTAAGGTTATATTAAGCAATTTTCATACCTATCAAATTATCACCATTGTAAAGTAGTGGCATAAAACTATTCTATTTTTGATTAGATATTATTAGTCTGCTATATTCATTTATATCTAACTTTAAATTAAATCTAAGGATTAAGAAGTTTTATCATACTCATTCCATCATACTAATAAGTAGCTATTATTAAAAGTATTAGGAAACAGTATTAGATTGAATTATTTCACTTTTATTGGAATTTCATTTATTGAGAGAATACTCAAAATGAGAACATATAATAGAAAACGTTTTATAATAACAATTTTTTTACCATTAGATTAAAATGCTTTGTATGTTAAATTCATACCTAGGACAGTTCCATGAAGAATAGTGCTTTACACCTTCATGTAAGTTTCTTCTAAAGACACCAAAATGTGTCATTAATCTTGGGAAGGAGCTTAATAACTTATAACCTGACATTACATAGGAGAAAGCAGGGGACCGACCTACTAGGGAAAATACTCAAGGTATCAGAACTAAAATTGTTGAGTTGTGCCCATTTCATACTCTAAGCCCAGGGGAAACTTTTTCATTGACTAATATAAAATTTGGGAAATGGAGTCAAGGCATTCGCATCTCTTTCATATGCAGCGCATTATAACTAGAGTCATCCCTCAACTGTCATGATGGATCTTTTTCCATAATTACACGATATGTAGTAAAGATGTCACATACCTGGGCTGGACAACCCCTCAGGAGAGCTTGCTTCTGAAACACTGTCTGCATGTACTGCGTGCAGGGCTGGAACACAGCAGCAACACAGCTTAGAAACCAGTCACATTCACAAAGAAACAACTCCTTACAGCTTCACTTACTTTTATATAATTCAGAAAGAGATAGCCATTTTACTAATCCACCTAGATCTGCCTTTCAACATGTGGTCAATCCTAGAGTGGTTGGATCTTTCTGAATCGATTTACAAATTATCAGACTCATTAGGATAATGGAGCTGTACAACTTTTTCATTTTATTTCATCATGTTGCAGATTTTTAAAAGGTGCTTAAGTAAAATAATTAGGGACTAAGCGTTATTAAAACTAATTAACTAAAAGCCCAAGTTTAAGTATTATTGTTAATAAAAAGACATGATTTATAACCTATATCATTTCTACTGTCCATATTAAACAATATACAAATGTAATGTCAGTGGGAAGAGTAACATTACCAGTCATATGACTATTTTCATCACTTTGATGCAGAGGTATTTTGGAGGGTGGGGAAGGTGCCTTTCGCTTTGTCCTTTTCAAAGATGAATTCCCAATGGATGTGCTACTCAGCTTCAGAGAGCCTGTCCTCACTATGTCTGATCCACAGGAACTCTATGGAAAACAAAATGACCAAACAAAATCTCTGTTTAGAAATGAATGCCCAACTTTACGAAGACACTGACTTTACCTCAAACACATCATATGGTAATATGGAATATAAAATTTACTCATTCAAAAAAACATTTGTGGAGTGTCTGCCATGTGCCAGGAGCTCAGCTATGAGATGGGTATGTAAAGAGAAATAAAATATGGTTCTCCTCAAGAAACTTAGGCCAGGACGGGAGTCTGGCATGCAAACAAATTATTATAATGTAGAGGAGTCTTAAGCAATACAGTTAAAAACTAACTTTCAAAGAAAACCTGGAGAAAATATTGGACATAAGAGGTAAAAAAGAGGAGAATATCTGTGCATTAAGAAAGCGGGTTTGCCCCGGCTAGTTGGCTCAGTGGATTGAGTGTCTGTGAACCGAGAGGCTTGTGGGCCAGGTCCCCAGCTGGGGGCATGTGAGAGCAACTGATCGATGTGTCTCTCACACATCAGTGTTTCTTCCCTCTCTTTCTCCCTCCCTTCTCCTCTCTCTAAAAATTAAGAAAGAAAGAAAGAAGGAAAGAAAGAAAAAAGGAAAGAAAAAAGAAAGAAAGAAAGAAAGGAAGGAAGGAAGGAAGGAAGGAAGGAAGGAAGGAAGGAAGGAAGGAAGGAAGGAAGGAAGAAAAAGAAAGAAAGAAAGAAATCTGGTTTGATTAATCTTTCTCTTGTTAGCACTAATGTATCAATGCCAAACGTTTCAGAAATCAACATCTATCCTAGGCAAGGTCATTTGAGGTCACTGACTCTATGCAGGCCTAATGCTGACACTCATAGCATGTGACTGTCACCAGAACTGATGACAATTCTGCCTTATCAGGCTGGCCAGAGCCATGTCACCTGGCTCATAGCTGTGTCACCTTGCTCTTTCTCTTTACAACAAACCCACTTAAAATAGTTACTCATCGCTTTTGTTTTCAGTTTCTCATCTCCCGCTTGACCACTTCCAATCAGGTCACCCCAACCTTTGATCCATTAAAACTATTTCTATCAAAGTAACTACAACTAAATCAGTGGTTACTCCTTAGAACTAATTTATGTGATCTATTAGCAGCATTAAACAGGGTTGACTACTCTCTTAGAATCCTCGTTTTTGTACTTCCCAGTTATCACATTCCTCATTCTCACAGATCTGAACTTTTCTTTCTTGGTTGTTTTTCATCTCAGTTCTTGGACATGCACATTTAGCATCTCTGCTCCCTCTCTTGGCAAACTCCTCTGTTTCCTTGGTTTTATGTATTACACACATGCCGATGAATTCTAAACTGAGGCCTCCATCCTGGGCCTCTATCTGATCTCCACTCGACACCTAAGACCATTTAAAACTTGGCAGGTCTCAAACCGAGATCCTGGTAACTCCTTCTCTCCCCTCTTCTGTCCAAACTAATCCTGTTCTTATAGTTTTCTCTGTTTCAATAAAGAACATTCTTCCATTTGTTCAGGCCAATGACTTTGGAGTCACCCTCATCTCCTCTCTCTCAAATGTCACATTAAGAACATCCTATTGGCTCATCTTTATTGACGGCTACCACACAGTCCAAATTATCATAAAAACCTTGCGAATTGGACTCTGCTTCCACATTGCTTCCTTAGAATTCTTTCTCAACATAGCAGCAAAAGGATCCTGTTAAAACATAAGTCAGACCAGGTCACTCTGTTCAAAACATGCTAGTAGTTTCCCAACAGGCAGAGAACAGTCGAAGTCCTTGTAATGACTTCTAAGGTAATTGACAGCCTGGCCCCTTTCTCCCTCTGCCCACCTTCCCCAGCATGGAGTGTCTCACTCTGTTTCAGCCTCATTAGCTTTCATGGAGCTCTGCAGATGGGCCAGCAGTGTTCCTGCCCCAGGACGGTTGCATTTGCTCTTTCCTGTGCCTGGAATGCTCTTCTAATAATTTAATGTCTTACTCCCTCATTTTCTTCAGGCCATTGCTCAAATGCCGCCTTTTCCATGAGTTCCTCCTTGACCCCCAACGCTTCCTCCTCTTTCCAGCCTGACCTTTATAACCAGCATTTAATAGTTCTCTAGTATACCAGGTACTTGGCTTATTTACCTTGTTTATTGTCTACTTCCACCAGGGTTGTCTGTAATGGCAGAAAACTTTCTTTCCTTCTATTTTGCTCACTGCTGTTATCTCTAAAGCAGTGTCTAGCTCACAGAAGTTTCTCAATCAATACTTGTTGAATGAATGACATAATGAATGAAACACTGCCTTTTTCATTTGTAAATAAAAGGACTTGATAAACTTGGACTAAGAGAGTGCCTAAAGCTTGGGTCATTCCAGTATTTATGAGGCAATGCAAGTATACCTAAGGGCAGCAAATTAGTTCATGGGATTCTTTCAGTCTTTGTGCCTTGCTACACACCAAGAAAAATGTAGCAAATCTTTCTGTTTTGTAATTTTGTAATAGTTCTGCCAGAGAAAGAAGGAAGCTTGACCCCAAAGAGAAAAATGTGAGTGAGTTGTCATCATTGCCAACTGTGTTAGGTCATCTCACAGGAAGAGAAGCAGAGTTAGTTCCAGTGGCAATTGACAGAATGCAACTTTCAGTAAGGTTAACTCCTCTTAATAAAGGAGGTAGAACAGGGTGGTTGTGGACTGACCTTACTTGAAGTCTAACTATTCAACATCACACCAGTTACTAAATAGCTGTCACCACCAACCTGCCCTATCCCCACTACTGGTCCCTCCTCCAGAACTCTTCCGACCTCTCCATAAGAAAGCAAGAAGGGTTAAAGCCGGCCACCCAAACCAGAGTCACTAAAGCTAATTCTGATTAAATCGAAGAGTCACCTCCTCCCCTATCGACGTCAGATGGACCCTTAGTTTCTGCTTGGAGTTTTAAAACAATTAGGAGAAGGACTCTTGGCAATCCATTAGCTGAGAAAGAAATGAAGTGATGGATGGAAAGTATTTAAATATCATTTTCAGTAGAATAAAAAGTTTAAATAAAAGCCTTCTTACTGATATGTCTTTGCATTCTGAAACTTTCACCTGCTATTTATAAAAGTAACAAATTTAACAATCATTAGAGAAAAGACCAAAAATACTCCTAAAACAGTGTGGCACTTTACTTTTTAAAATACTGACTAAAAATCAAAAGCAGTAGATGTCATTTTCTTTCTTGATGCATTTACTTATACAAAACCCTATTCAATCATGCCTCCTTCCTATCACAGGAGTTTATCAGTAAGAACACAGCAGGTGATCACTAAGCACACGATGAATGCATGAATAATGGCAGAACTTTATTTTCCTCCTAGTTCTCCCTGGGAAACTTCTTTCCTGTGTTTTGACTGATCACTTTTATGAGGTGTATGATAAAAGCCTGCTGCCCCCTTTAGGTCAGATACCCAATCACTGTCATTTACTGGTCTTTTTTATTACTTGATAAAAATAGTCACAACATGAATTTCTCAGACAATAGTGTCTGTTTGGGAATTAGAGCTCTTAAATTTTGGTTATAACACAATAATGCAGACAGTATAGAAATAAAAAAGAAACATTTATATACAAAGATTCACAAATGTATATGAACCTATCCACAACTCAAAGACAGAATGAAAATAGACTCATATATTTCATTTATCACCCTGGAGGTTTTAGGACAAGCTAACTTTTTGTACAGGATATTTATATATCTGTGGATAAAGAAATTAAAACTTTAAAAAAAAACAAAATACCAGCTTTCCAGGTCATAAACCCTAAAAAACTTCAATAGCATCTATGGGGACAGTTGACAAGATAATGCATTTATAGAAGGGTAAAGCCCTGAACATTTTGG
Source organism: Mormoops blainvillei (assembly GCA_004026545.1). Lineage (NCBI taxonomy): Eukaryota > Metazoa > Chordata > Mammalia > Chiroptera > Mormoopidae > Mormoops > Mormoops blainvillei. The sequence continues at coordinate 18,631 of PVJD01013687.1, forward strand.
TGGAGCACATTTTATAACTTTATTCTGCAAGATTTATCCCCCTTACCACGTTGTATGGGTATCATGAAAGTAAATGGACGTGTATTTCTAGAGCTGCAAATGAATCAAGGAGACTAAGAACAGAGGAAGAGAACACGATCATCTGAGTGATGCCAGGGAGACTATGTGACCTGTCATAACTAGATTCCATGCTAATTAATGGTTAAAACGTATTAAGCTAGCAGTGAAAGACAAGTACCATATGATCTCACCTATAAGAGGAACATAATGAACAAAACAATCAAACGAGTAAAACATAACCAGGGGCATGGAAACAAGGAACAGACTGACAGAGACCAGAGGGGAGGGGGGAGGGGAATAAGGGTGGAAAGAAGGGGAAGGGACTAGCAAGAGACACGTATGAATGACCCACGGACATGTGTGGGGATTGACTGTGGTAGCGGGAGGGCAGGGTGGAGGAGGGCAAGGGGGGAAAAATTGGGACAACTGTAACAGAACAATAAAATCTTAAAAAAAAAAACTCATTAAGTTTATAGCAAAAATGTAAATTTAACAATTCATGTAAGGTGGGCTAAAGGTAGCAGTTTTCAAGGAATAAGAATGGTGACTTTAGATAATCAGCAACAGGTTAATTAATGACAGAAATGTCAGTCTTCTCAGATAGGAGTGATATTTGTGTTACCATTCAGGGAAATAGCTTAATATATATTTCTTACTGTCTCTCAAGAAAGAGAGGCAAGCCTTTTTTGTTTGTTTGTTTCTTTGAAGAGACTATTTGAAAATAATTTCAATCAGCTAAGCAGCATCCAAGGAAAGTTAAGGTAATACAAATCAAACTTGGAGTTACTTTGTGGTAACTTAAAACATTACTATTAAGACCAAAATGGAGGAATCCCTGGGCCTTTAAAATGAAATGTTCTGTATCTACTGCAAACATCCCGTTCTTGGGCAAAAGCCTGCAGAAAGAGAAAGGGAATCTAAGTTAGAAGATCTAAAAGTTTCTAAATATATTGTCGCCAATAAAACTGTGTGTACTGAGGGATATGATGAGTAGGATACTTACATACACTGTCCGAGAGGCTCCTAACTGAAGAATAACTACTGCTAGAAAGCAGACTTGCTAAACTACCACAGTTATGTCAATAAATACATCATGACTTCCTATATAAAATGTTAAAAAGAGAGAGAGAGAGAGAAGGCAAAGAAGGCCACCAATGCCTAAGCGGCAGAGCTCTTAAACCCTATTTTTATTTTGTAGCCCAGGACAGGCCCCTAATAGTCTCCCAACAACTGTACTCCTGCATTAGTCAGGGTTGAGCTGCCTGGTCATTTTGAGTGTGAGTTTGTCTAACTGGAGAGAGGCTTCCAGAGGGTTTGCAAGCTGGAAGGCAGCCCAGTGTAATGATTACCAGGTGGGCTTTGGAGACAATGCCGGGCTTGCGTCCGGGAGCATGGCATTCATTGTCTCTGCAACCCTCTGAGAAAAAGTAAGAAGGGCTGCAAAAAGGGTTGGGAAGTTTCAGTGAAATAATGTGTAAAAGTTTAACACAGTGCCTAGCATACGGTACCCGACCCATAAATATTAGCTTATATTATTGCACATAATTTGTCTATCTTAAAGTATGTGGAAGTGATCTGTAAATAAAATAAGCAATTTACAGTTATAGAGCAAAAAGTATGGATGAAGGAGGTATCTATTCTAAAATTGTACTTTTTTCTTTAGTGACAATGAAGGCGGGGGTCCTATTAGAGCTAGTCTCAGTTATAATGAACCTTGAGACCTCATGGGACCCAACACTCAGGAACTTGAGATTAGTTCACTACATAAACATTTTGTGTAATTCACGTGTAAAACTCCACCTTTAAGTCACCTCGGCAACTTCATCATACCTTAAAAGAAATTTAATAAAACCCAAATATTTAACACCAGTTGGTTAAATTTTAGTGATGAGTACATGGATGTATATTATAGTACATAATTTGAAATATTTCATAAATTTAATGTGAACTAAAATGAAAAAACTGCTTAGAACTGTCTTTAGCTTTTCCCACCAAGACACATTTTCTGCGGTCAGATTATGACTGAAATTTTAAAAAGGAGTTGAGATTAAATTAATTTTGAGCCCAAAGGGTTTACAAACCAAGAAAACAGAGAGGTGTCTGCTAACTAGGGGGAAAACACTTGGGTTAATAATTAGAGATATTCAATTATTTACTTTAGTTAATGTCACTAAATCTGCTTGCCACTAGCAAAAACTGCATCTCTAACAGGAATGCATATCAGTGAATTTTACGGTCTGTGAAAAGGAAAATACTGCACAGGGAAAAAGAATACACTAGTGAAAGTGGCAAGGTCAAGTTGAAAACCATGCTAGATAGTTAAGCTCTGAGAATTCACACCCAGATTAGAATTCATTGTTTCAAAATGGAAGTAAATTTAGCTGAAGAAAATAGAATTGCATGGCAGTCAATAGATTTACTGAGCACTAGCTCTGTACTAGTTATTATATCACTTATTAATCACAGTTGAATTATAAGATGCGGGTCATTTAAATGAATATGTTCTGGATATGAGTTAAATGGAAGCATACAAATAGAAACATAAGAAAAAAGTTAAATAAAGACATAAAAATACAGGGGTCCAAGTTCAATAATGTTGTTAAAGGTTTCTATTAGAGGTTTTTGGGTTTTTATTTCTGTTTATAATATGATTTCCACATGTGGGAAGGGGTGCGGTTAAAGGAAATAACCTAGACAGCCCCTTAAAATTGTCTTAAAATTCACATACCTCTTCTTCTGAAGGGACAGACTTATATTATCCTTGTCCAAACTGGACTTTTTCAATGCATGCTAGGAAATATTATGAAAGATCTTAGAATTAACATTAGCTATAACCTCACTTACTATTAATTATATCCCAGTGAATGAACTGTTATATAACTGAAGGCCAAGCTGTAACTCTCTTGATGGAAGAATTCTTTCTAATAATTTTACAACTTAGGCAACAAATCGATTTTCTTACACTGCAAAACATATAATTATTATAATATAATAAATGTAGTATTAAAGTATGAGGTATTGTTTTAAATTTACAAAATAGATACAACTGCGAAAGCAAGGTTTTTGTCACAATATAATCATTTTTATTATTAATTTGATAGTAAAATTAGCACGATATTATATGAGATACAAACAATGCACATGTGGATGAGGAAGAAGGGGAAAGTCACTGTAAGTAACAAGCAATACAGGTTACCTCGGAGGCATTCTGATGTCCAATCTTTTATGTATCTTTTATACCTGCTTAAACACACACATGCGTATTTTGCCTTGTATTAGATAAAAGCATGCACGCCAGTTTCTTTCTTTGTTTATGACTATTTTTTAAATAAAATGCTATCTTTTGGTGGGACCAGGGCACTTTATTTTGCTGCCCTGAACCTCCTTGTTCTATACCCTTTTCCCCTTCGAGAAGTACTTCCCTTCCAGCTGCACCCAAAACGAGAATTTATGTATTCTATTTTCTTATTCTCTATATAAGCCTGTTTTAAGATTTTTTATGGATAGCACTGAAAGTCTCAGCCTGCATAGGTCAACTTAGATTTTAAAAAATCACATCATATGAAAGTGAATGGGCATAAGAAATAGGGGTGACATTTCAGGTACCACATGACTATAATACGGAAAAGAGGACAGGGCCTAGAGCTCTTAAATCCACACAATGTAAGCCTTCACCTATTATGCCATTTTTAAGGTTGTTCCTATTAATCTGCCAAAATAAATTCTATGAAAGGCGGCAAGAGATTAGAGCTGGGCTCACTTACAGCGTCTAAACACCACCATCGCTTGCAATTTGTGCCATTTGGGGTTACTAACTAAAATTATCTTCCTTCAGAGGGTTCTCAGGGACTGAGCTTGCTGCTACATCTCTCGCCACATCATCTAGTTTTAAGCTCATCAGTAGCCAATGGCAACATCTGTATCCTGTTTACCAAACTCATTAAACTGAGCATATCTTTCTCAAACTTTGTATCTTCTACCTATTTTTAGTGAGGCCCAAAGCACTTGTGCTGACTTTTGTGTTACAGTCATGAGTTGAGGCAGAAGACTGTCAATGTTTCATCTTGCTATTGTGCTTTCGGGTTTAAAAATCCTCAGAAAAGAAATACCAGGACTATCAACGGATCAATGCGGACCAAACCAAAAGTCCATGCCACAAAGTACTTTCATTTTTGAAAGGTCAACTGTAAAAGACAACAGAAGAATAAAATAAGTTTATAATATTAGAGTTGAAAGACTTTTGAAAATTTAGTTCTGAAATTTTACTCTACAGAGGAGAAACCCAGGGCATAGAGCAGTTCCATAGCTCATTCCAGGTAGAAGACGGAGAGGACAGAAAAAAGCGACAGTAACAAACAAGAACTTAATAGACTGCCCTGGCTGGGTAGCTCAGTTGGAGTATCATCCTATAAACCAGAAGGTTAAGTGTTCGATCCCTGGTCAGGGCACATACGGGAGGTAAAAAAATTGATGTTTCTCACCTCAATGTTTCTCTCTCTCTCTCTCTCTTTCCCCCACTCCCTTCCTCTCTCTCTAAAATCGCTACACATACCCTTGGGTAATGATTAAAAAAAAAATTTAACAGACCTATTAGAAGAATCTAAGATTATCTCTCAAGCCAAACTACGGCTGCTTCTGCCACAACAGACTTCCTTTCCAGCTTTCTCCATTCACATCACAAAACACCACCACCACCAAAACCAAAACCAAACAAACAAACAAAAAAACCCGATACAACCTGTGTTATACCCTTGCAAGGTTTTTACATTTTTCTTCCTGAAGCAATCTGTGCTTTCATTTCATCAACCCTACAATACTTTTAAATAGCATATAACCTAGTCTTATCAGTGGTAACCCCTTACTCATATCATTTTTTAAATGCCCAAAGATGAGAGCCTAACTCCATAGTACATCTCGAATGAAAAAAAGACATGATGAATCAAGAGAAAGCTGAGTCAGGATCAAGTTCAACGGACAGAGGATGGTGGTAAGTAACGATAGTTTTCTGTGCTCATAGTGATAAGACAAAGAAGTGTCTAGGGGTAGGGGAGGAAAATGCTAAACATCTACAGGTCAACTGAATTTAGGGCCTCTACCAGATTAAAGAAGCGAGTCACTGGAACAAACCAGGACCGCCCCAGGCCATCCCAGAAAGGAAGTCAAGGCCGCACAGCAGGCATTATCCTAGTGATGCCACAGTTTTTGCCACGGAGGCTCCCAAATCAGGCCTGCCTTCTCTCTAATGCAGGCTTTGGCCTCCATTAATATATGCTGCTTATCGGCGCGAGGCATGTCTCTCCCCCATGAGAACGCAAATGTCATAGTGGTAGAAAGACGAAATAAACTTCAAACTATGAGAACTTGTAAAGAAAGACTCCTAGCACTGATTATTTTCAATGCTATTTTATTAAGTCAGTATGCACATCAGAGAGGCGCAAATTTTGTACACTACAATAGTATAAGAAGGAGAAATCCACACTCATTTCAAAGTCAACCTATTTTTTTTAAATAGTACTGTTCTTTAAAATTTAACAACTCTATAATGATCATAGTTCCATTTGACCATGGAGGTCAAAGGTAAAACTGGCCGAAACCCAAAAAGTAATGGCTCAGAGGATTTCTGTGAGCATTAAATGAGTGATGTGCTTAGAACTTTCTCTGAAACATTAGTAAGCGCTACATAAGCACTGAGCATTACTTGTACTATTGTGATTAGGAACCTTTGAAAATCTGATGAAAATTACAATGACAAAGTTTATCTTATATCTGGGAAAGCCTTAGAAGAGAAAGCAGATTAAATACTGTACAGTGTTGGTGGATTTTTCTACTGAATGAAACAAGTCATATTTTTGGAAGTACAGACAGCTGTATCCTGTATATCAAACTGAAAATGTCATGGCAACCACTGTTCCTAGGCAATTGTAGAATTATGTATGTGGTACACTTTCTATACAGTAAATATAAGTGGAAAGTGGAGGGGAAAAATCAGTTATGTGGAGAAAAAACTAAAAAGAGGTACTTCGTTAAAGATTACAAATACGTGCTCTATTACAACCACCTTAATGACTCTGTGTAAAACTAGGATTAAAGCACATTCAGTGAAACTAAGATCAAATATAAACACATTTCATAAACACATGACCATCTATAATCTGCTTACAAACCATAGTAAATATTAAAAGATAAAATTGGGTAAAAATGAATAATGTCAAATATTTTTAAAAACAATTAAATCAGTTGTCAAAAAAGTAACACTCCAAGTATTAAATTTCACTTGCATAATACTGGATGGCAAAGTATTTCAATTTCTCAATATATGAGTGTTTGTCTGCAGCAGAATGCAAAAGGAGACCAAATGAAAAGCCCAACCTAGATAATTCCTTGCTGTGTTTCCAGCCAAAAGCAAATATCCTAAAGAAAATGAGGTCCCACGCTAGTAGCCTGGGAGAAGCTGCTCTCTGTTATATATACACATAACTCCAAGCAGCAACACCATACTCAATGTGCAAAATGAAGAATTTACTCAAAGGTTCTGTGAATTCTGTGAGTCAAGATTACATACCACTTCTACTTTCTTTCTGTTCTTCAAATGTAAAATAGTGTTAAGGGGCTAATTTGTCAATAATACCAGGACATCCTTTGGACACTAATTTTATTAAATGTGATTTTCACAGATACTTGGTTAGCAGATACAGTGAAGAAATTGGATTTCTGAACTTCGTTTCGATCCCAGAATTTGAAGTCATTTTCAATTCTAGTCCAAGTCCTTGTGTCTGACTTGTCATGTGTAAAATAAATGACAATGTTATGTAAATAACTGTATTCATATAACCTTATTGTAAATAATGATATGCAATAATAACATACATACAATAATGCATGTGATATGATTCATGTAGGTAACAGCATGAGCCAACTATGACATATGTTGTGACACAAATGGCATTTCAAATCTTCCGGCAGAATTATATTCACATAATGCTCAAAAAGTACCAAGAAAAACTGCCAGAAATTTCTAACTGGATAGTTTTCTTCTCCAAATGAACATGGAGACAGTATATTCACCTATAGGAGATAGTATATTCACCTTTGTAAGGAAAATGACACAAGGTTTGAAATCATGTGAAAGAGAATACAGGGAAATTTAGGGACATGAAAAGGACACTGTAGCAATGACAGTGAGCTATGTAGTCTTTAAAATACATTCTTTAGGTGAATAAAATAATTTTATATGTAGTAATGTTTCAAAAAAAAGGTTAGGATAAATCATTTTACTAACTTGGATTTTCATCGAACCCTCTTTGGAAACTACACAATCAGTTGCCAGGTTTAGCTCAGAAAATCAACAGCCTTTCATGTGACTAGTTTCAGTTTATTTATTTATTTTGAGCTCCAAAATCACTATCTAAATATCTTCATTCACCAATATTGAGAAATGTCTTAGAAAAATGAGGCAAATTATCAAATACAGGCATCTAAAAAGTATAAAAGAGAGGGTGACAGAATGTTTTCTAAGCTAAAGACAGACTGACTTATCCATAGGCCTGTCTAAGGCAAACATAATACCAATGACTACTTTTTTTTCTTTTCTAGGTGAGTGTTCTAGGAACACTAAAATGAAATAAATCTCAAAATGAGCAAAACTGTGTTAATTATAAATCACTTTATCATGCATTACTGTTATTTATCTCTCTATCTTTTGGTACTTCACCCACAAGAGAGAAGCATTTTCTATTTCTAATATACTATAACTATTTCCAATGTTTGCCTTCTTTTTTATTAAAGGATGCTTTGGGGGCGGGGGGGGGGTGGATATTAGAAAAAGCAGAATGCTGTAGTTCTGTTAAACAGCGCACCCTTGTGGTTTACTTTACATCCTAAACAATAAAAATTACAGGATAAGAATGTGGCCAATATTCTCCGTGAACTTGGAAATGATTTTGTTATTTTCTCCTAGCCTGCTATTATTTTCGGTCATTAAAAATAGTCTTTTTAAAATTTAAAATTAAAAACTAAGTTGTTAAAAAACAGGGTGCAGCATTGCAGCTGGTAGCGTATGTGAATGTCTCAGAGATGGACAGTAATTTGAACGTTTCACCTAAAAATGTCATATGGAGTACTTGAGTGTGATACTGTTATGTTACAGAATTACATGCTCATTATTTTGTAATAAAAGATTTTTACATAATAAAAAAGGGGCATTATTTGTGCTGGACCCTGTAGCTACAAATGTCTATAGTGATAATGACTCTTTGATTTTAAATTTAAATCAAGCAAATAGTAAAATAAGCAAAATTCACCCATAAACTTATAGTTTTGCTAAATATCCTGAATATTTGTATTTGGCTATATAAAAATCTTCAATTCATGGGTCAATTTTATTTATATGTATTATGTAACACGCGAGGGGGAACACACAAAAGAACGGGATTATCTACTGGGGGGCGGGCCCCTTGTAGCGCAGGCGTCCCCCACTAGGTGAGTGTTCTAGGAACCCATCTGTATCAGTGCACCAGCTGGCGTTGCGAGAGGCTGCGTTTAGCTTCAGTGAACTTTTTTTTTAAGACTCTTTCAGTATGTTTGCCCATTTCACAATGCATGATTTATGAGCGGACCTGCCCATACCACGCTGAGCTTTCAGCAGTTTTTAGACTGAAATTGACATGACCCTCAGGCCCCACCCTCTGTATTCACATGATCTGGCCCCAAGCAACTTTTTTTTTGTTTGTTTCTCCGGATGAAAAGTCTTCAAAGGGAAACGTTTTGCCGGTGTGGAAGAAGTAAAACAAAAAAATAGCAGAAACACAAAAAGGCATCAATATTGACTAGTTCACAAACTGTTGTGAGCAGTGGAAAAACATCTCAATAGGTGTATTGCATCAAATGGAAAGTAGTTTGAAGGTGACTGCAGTTCAAACATGTAAGTTTCAACTTGCAGTTTAAATACAATTTTTTATAAAAAATTCTGGGGTTTTGGGGTCCTCCTAGTATACTACATTTTAGTTATTGGTCTTTAATATTTCAATACAACCTTACCAAAATTATGGTTTTTTCTATTAAAGCTTATGAAAAGCATTACCAAGAATTACCTGGGCCAATTACTATAAAGAAAATGTAAACAATTTTTTAAGTTATACAAGTACTCCTGAAAATTTACCACATATACATGTAAAATATTACAAATTAGTGATATTATGAGTACAGACACTCTCACTGCATATACTATACTCAGCTGTGTAAAAGCTGTCATAAAGTTTCCTTATGAATTCTCAATGTTACAAAATTTTGGGGGGAGCACATTTCCTGCCCTCTGGTTGGGGAGAGGAAAGAAAGAAAATTAACAATGTTAGAAAGCTTTGAACAATAACATAAGCCTAACGTTTATGGTTAGGGGATGGAGTCCTTACCCCATATCATGTTAATATATATAACACATCAATGAAATGTTATGCAGCCTTTGAAAAGGGGAAGCCCTTTATGTACAGATAAATATAACACTCCATTCAGTACCAAAAGGTGAGTTATAACATAGTGCATGTAGCACAGGACCACCAATCACCTAAAAAAAAGTATGTAGCATGACTACTGGCTTAAATATGCATAAATTATGTCTAGAAAGATACACAAGAAACTATTAGTAGTGGTTGCCTCTAGGCAGAAGAATTTGGTTGGGGGCAAGGTAGAATTTTCACTGTATCTTCCTTTTTATCTTTAGAAATATGTATCATATAAATATAATACCTCCACACACTCATATATTAATACCAAGAAAAGGCAGAAGAGAGACAAATTCAAAGAAAGTGACATCACTCTGTGATAGAATTTTCTTTAGAAAATTCTCCATGAAGCGGTAAAAGAACAGGTATAATTTGAATGGGCAAGCAGGAATAGAGATGGAGCTTGGGGCCTCTATTCAGAAAGGATAGAAAAGAGGATTTTGCATGTGAGACAAGTCAAATCCTCTGGGTAGAGTTAAAAGCATACTGAAAAGGATGAGAAATTAAAGTTTAAAAATAAAATTGTGCTTCTGCACAGCAACAGAAACCATCAACAAAATGAAGGGGCAACCTACAGATAGGGAGGAAATATTTGCAAACCATATATTTGATAAAGGGTTAATATCCAAAATATATGAAAAACTCATATAATTCAATAGCAAAACAAACAACCAATGCAATTAAAAATGGGCAGAGCAATGGAATTGAAATTTCTCCAAAGAAGATATACAAAAATGGCCAACAGGTACATGAAAAAGTGTTTAGTACCATTAATCATCAGGGAAATGCAAATCAAAACCACAATGAGGTATCACCTTCCACTCGTTAAGTCACAGGGGTGAAAGTACAGCCTAGGGAATACACTCAATAATACTGTAATAATAGCGTGTGGTGTCAGATGAGTATTAAGTTATTGGGGTGATCATTTCATAAGTTACATAAATGTCTAATCACTATGTTGTACATCTGAAACTAATAGAATATTGTATCTCAACTGTAACTGAAGAAAATTTAAACTTTTTTTTTATGAAGAAATAAGTGTTGACAAGGATGTGGGGGGAAAAGGGAACCCTTGTGAGTGTTGGGGGAACATAAATTGGTGCAGCCACTATAGAAAATCATATGTAGGTTTCTCAAATAATTAAAAACAGAACTACGATATCATCCAGCAATCTCACTTCTGGGTATATATCCAAAGAAAATGAAAAAGGGAAATTGAGGAGATACCTGCACTTCCGTGTTTACTGCAGCATACTGACAATAGCTAACACATGGGAAACCACCTAAGTGTCCATGTATGTATGAATGCATAAAGAAGATGTGAATATATATATATAGACACATACACATATATACACACACACACATGCACATGCACATGCAGTGGAATATTGTTTAGCCATGAGAAAGAAGAAAATCCTGCCATTTGTGACAACGTGGATAGAGCTTGAGGACAGTACAAAATGAAATAAGCCAGACAGAGAGAGATAAATACTGCATGGTATCACTTATATGTGGAATCTAAAAAAGTCAAACTCACAGAAACAGAGAATGGAAAAGGTTGCCAGTGGGGGTGAAGGAGATAGGGAAAGGGTGGTAAAGTTGGATGAACTTTCAGCTGTAAGATGAATAGGTCTGAGGATCTGATGGAAAACATGGGGACTATAGCTGATAACACTGTTACATGATTGAAATTGCTAAGAGAGTAGAGCTTAAATATTCTCACTGGGGAAGGTGGGAGAGAGAGAGAGAGAGAGATGTGTGAGGTGATGGATGTGTTAATTAACTAGATAGTGGGAATTCTTTCACAATACACATTTCAAATCACCACGATATACATTTTAAATATCTTACAGTTTTATTTGTCAATACAGCTGAAAAGAATGAAAGGAAAGAAGAGAAACAAAGGAAAGACAGACCCTCCCCTCAAAATTATGTTCAGTTTGTGGAGGACCTTGAATGCCCAGAAAATAACAGGTAAACAGCCAGCTATCCAAAGTCTCTGAATTGGGAAGTCCTAATTACAGAATACAAATGTAACAACTTGCCACATTTTTTTTATTATGAAGACAAGAAATGGGGAGACAAGTTAAGCAGTGGTCTCTGCCCTGGATTTCCCTGGGATAGGACTTCAGGACAGAGAATGAAAGTATGGAGCAAGGAGACGTTACGAAGGGAGATTGAAAGATTGCTCACTAACTAATTGGGTGTAAAAAGAAAAAGAAATAAGCATCAAAGGCGATCTTGAGCTTTTCAATATGGAAGAAAAAAATGAGTTTGATTTCAAATATGCTGATTTTCAGGTAGTGATGAGTCAATAAGCAACCATGAGTTTAAAGCAGAACTGGAAATATATTGAGATTGGAACTACAAAATTGATGTATTAGTTTCATAAGGATGCCGTAACAAATTATCATGATTGGGTGGCTTAAAAAGAAAAAGTTTATTCTTTCACAGTTCTGGAAGCCACAAGTCTGAAATCAAGGTGTTGGCAGGGCCACAACCCTCGGAAAGCATTAGGGGAGGACCCTTCCATGTCTCTCCCAGCTTCCGGCGGCTCCTGGCATTCCCTGGTTTGTGGCATCAAAACTCCAGTCTCTGCCTCCACTGTCACCTTGTATTCTCCTTTCTGTGTCCGTGCTTGTGTCTCTTCTTATTACGACACTAGTCATTGGATTTGGGTCCAGGCTAAATCCAGGATGACTTCATCTCTAGATGGTTGATTACACCTGCAGAAACTATTTCTAAATAAGGTCACACTCACAAGGTACTGGGAGTTAGGACTGGGACATATCTTTTGGGGGGGAGGGGACACTATTCAAACGATTAAACTAAATAGCTCAACAAAGAACAGATGTTTTCTCTAAAAGAATAAATATAGGCTAACACCATGGACTCAGGTGCTTCCAAATTTAGAAAACATGTAAAGGTAGTAGTGTTGAGAAAAGAGAGAAAGAGAGCAAGAGAGTGGGTGAGAGAGCTGAGCTATCAGAAGAGAATCAGGACCAAAAAAGAAAGAAAAATCAAGACTAAGGGCTCATCTGTTACATCTCATATAGCCAAGAAGTTGAAGCAAGAAGTGCGGAGATGCCTAGGAAGGCATGAATTCACACGAACACACATGTGCACTCGGACATACTCACAAACAGAACCACAGCTTAATTGTTCAGAACTTTTATAATGAATAAATAAAAAATGGTTCTTCAGCTTCTCTAGGAAAAACAAATAATCCTGAGTCCTACTAAACAATATATCAAAGAACTAGCCAGATGGCCAGATCAAAAGAAAAAATTAATTAGAAAATTGTATAAAGATGTCTAGTTTGCCAAAGGCAATATACTAAAAACAAAAATAAAGATTGCTTAACATGGAGGCACCAACTGGCCACAGAGCAGAGGGTGTGAATCAAAAGAAATAGCTTTTGGTGAGGTCACTGGTAGAATGGTCTAGAATTTTAAGAAGCAGAAGCAGGCTATTAGAAAATCAGTGTAGACCTCTTTGGGATACAGCCACAAAGAAAGTTTACTGAAATACATTGGCTGAGGACAGCTGGAATAAAGATTTGTGAGTAGTGGCTAAGATTTATTTCTTTATGAAGAAAAAGACAGACTTTGGGAGCTACTCAAGAGTGCCATAATTTATACTCCTATGATGTAGTTTTCTGGTAATTAAAAATGGAAAACAATCCTGAAAATGCTATCTTTTAAATTACTTACTATGAAGCCACAGAATGAAGTCTTTGGTGACACTAAATTGGCCCCTGCTCATCTCACTCCGTTTCAGTATGTTTCTTGCTCACCCCCAGGCATGCCACATTTTGCATCTGTGAAGAGGGTTTCTCTTGACTGACCAACGCCCTCCCACACATATTGTGAGACTGAACCCGAGAATCATCTCTTCTGTGAACACTTCCCCCAAATACCAAGCGGTTACTCTGGAAAACGTGCTAGCAAGTGGTTATATTATCTGAAAAAATAATTACCCTTCTGATTTGTAAGATGAGGTTTTATACCACAACCTAATTAGGTAAGAGAATCTTAATAGAAATAAAAAAATAACTTACAAGATGATTTCCCAGGTAACTACTGAGTTTAAGCATTTTTTGTTTGTTTCTATCATAGTAGCTATTTATTTTCTAAAGATACATATGATAAATTACAATTAAAATCTACAGTTTTTTGGGGTTTTTTTTTAAGTTAAGGAAGTGCAGAAATATTCATTAGTTTGTTGGGAAAAGTAAAATTACCAGAGTATTGAGTTTACTAAGGTCCCAGGGGAGAAATCAAACCTGTCACCTACTTATAGGAAAACATCTCAGCATTTCAAATACCTCAACATAAAATCTGCTCTTAAATTTACTTAAATCATTTATCTAATTAAAAGCAAAAAAAATACATGGCCTTGTGTTCAATCACATTTACTTAAAACTGCACTTATAGTCTACATGAATAAAGTATGAAAGTACAGATTTTATGATCATGAAAAGTAGTTTTGCAAATGGATTTCCACAAAACAGCATCATCCAGGAAAATCTGGGATTCAATAGAGGTACAATGAGAAAGTTTCGGGAAAGG
>PVJD01013688.1:0-32724 GCA_004026545.1 Mormoops blainvillei
TATTTTGAGACGAATTTCCTTGATGTTATTTAAGGCAAATTCTGTGTTGAGAGGAAGCTCAGGGTCAGAAGGAATAATGAGGTGCTGGATTGTCGCTGAGGGCAGAGGGAAGGCAGTGTCTGAAGTGGTGAATTTTGGGGGGATTCACCTGTTCTTACTCTGGAAAACAATCATATTATTTCAGTGCAGCCTTTTACCTACTTTCTTCTGTTGTGGTTTGCAGCTTCTTAATGTAGTAAAATATTTAGGTATTCTGTCATCTTTTGGTTGTCGGCTTTACCTTTCCTCTCTTTTCTTCCTCCCTTACCTTATATTTTTCTCCCTTACAGTTTCACATATAGTTTGTTGCTAGCCTAAGTGTTATATACGTATACAAAGATAGGTACCTATAAAGGGACATTTGGAAAAGTGAAAATCAGGGAAAAGTGTCCTCGTCAGAGGAGGTATGTTCTTCATTTATTATAAAACAATCATCTGTTTAATATTTTTAACATAAAAAACTGAACTTTCCTATCTTGTCACAATTTATTATATTTATTTTTTGTTACATTCTGTCATTTGCCCAAGGGAGTTTTCTTTATATGTCACCAAATGATTATGGTATCCCTTACCTTCGATACGGTTTTCCTATTTTTTAACATTTAGGAGAGTTTGGGATCCAGTTGTCCCAGTATCAGTGAGGAGCAGGTGTGCAACAGTAATCAAATATATGTAAGAAGTTCAGGGGAAAGATGGCGACTAACGCTAGGTATGGTGTCCTAGCCTTACCTTACCTTACCTTACCTTATAATTTACCTAGCCTTACCTTATAATTTATTCTTTATGAAATTACTTCACTTGTGTCACTACCAGATTGTTAAAATTTTGAAAGGAAATTCCTATTGAAAAGGATAAGGTAAATACTTATCACCCAGTTGACCTTAGAACAAGTTAGTTAGCTCCTTGGTCCTTCTGTCTTTCCTTCTTTCTACTATGTCTTTTTATAGAAAGCTAAGCATGGCACCTCTCACCTAGATGTCCTGTGATACTCCACTTGAATTGAATTGGTAGTTGCATTTCCCTTGAGTGAACTAGATATTTTTATAGCTAGCTATCATTTTCTTTCCAAGCTTCTCAACCTTTTTTGCTACTTCTGGAGTATTATTCTCTACCTCAAGAGTGTTATGGGAAGACTTCCCTGGCTGATGTGACTCAGTGGACTGAGTGCCAGCCTGCAAACCGAAAGGTGGCTGATTCGATTCCCAATCAGGGCACATGCCTGGGTTGCGGGCCAGGTCCCCAGTTAGGGGTATGCAAGAGATAGCTGATCAGTGTTTCTCTCATGTCGATATTTCTGTCCCTCTCTTTCTCCCTCCCTTACACTCTCTCTAAAAATAAATAAATACATTCTTTTAAAAAAAGAATGCTATGGGAAGAGAACCCACCAGTCATGAAACAGGCTTAAAATTCCAGATCTCCTTTTTTGTAGTGAATGTGGGCCAGTTTCATACCTAGTTAAGATTTTGTCCTGAGATAGCAATGTGAAACATCTGTTTTGGCTGTGGGGGCAGTTCATAAGTGGAGTGATGTCCAGTTTCTAGGTCTGGCCACGACCATGGTTCTAGCCATGGTGCCTGCTGCCCAGTACTGTTGGAGAACTGATGAAGTTCAAAGTTAATGCGTTTGAGGTGTCTTCGCTGGACCGATGTTGTATACGACTTTCACCGTGCAACCTTCTTTATTCTTGCCCATGCGTTTTAGCCTGGCTCTTGAATTTTCACGGCAATTCAATGTGCAACATAGTGTTTTTGTTTTAAATAAGTTTTAAATGTAAATGAGGAAGAATTGGTTTTTATTACTTATTGTACATAACACCATATGCTATATCTAGAGAACACTATCATTTTTATTTTATTTCATTTTTAATCTTAATGTTTCACTAATAAAAAGGTAGGGGATTTTAAACACAATTTTGTAGAATTAATTAGGACAAGTTATAGTTCATTTAAAGTATCCTAATTGATTTTTGCCTGTGCTAGAGTGTTAAAATACTTTGTGGGCATTTGGTGTGCACTCTTTGCAATATGAGGAAATATAACCTTATCACCAGTTAACATATCCAGTGTCTAACTAAATTTAGCTGGGACTTGTCCTATTATGCAAGTTCCCACTCATCCAAGTTGACTCCCATTAGCCACTGTGCCATAATGGCTTGTGGGGAGACTGAACAGAAAATTGAATTAATGCCAGCCATTTCTCAATCATTTCTCATTCTCGTAAAATGATTAAAGCTGATGTAAGAGGGCTCATTAAAATGGAAAACATTAGGCTCATTAAAAAGCCATTAAACCATCACACTTCTCTGATTTATTTTATCACAACCTTATTTGGCCATTGTTTAAAAGTCACTGCACCCCACATTTCTTATCACTGAAGGAATGTTACTCAAAACATACACTTTAGCTTCGTGGTCATTTAATCTTGAAATCATCACACACTGCTGTTGTTTAGTTTAAAACTCTTTGAGGCCGACAACTGACTACTACTGCTAATTGGAAATCAGCTAATAATAACCATTTGGATTAGATATACCTTCCAATGTTTACTTCAGCTATTCTTAAGATGCACAAAAGTTCTTCATCTTTTAACCTTGTATCACCTAACCTTGAAGCTAAATTACTGCTTATATAGGCAAAGAAAGCACCCATTGGTCATTGTACGATGATAATGTGATTTTTGTTGAGCAGCAGTAATTTCTGTTGCCCAACCAATAATAGATCTGACCTGTGAAAATACATCTTGAGGACAGATTTCATTTTGGGCAGGCTATGCTGTAGGTATGGGACAAGTGGGATGCTAATAGGTTTTATTTTTTTCCTTAAGAATATTTCCTTAATATGTCTTTATATGCATAGAACCAAATAAAACTGACTTGGTTTAAAAAAATAACAACATATATATATATTTGTAATCTACATGAAAGATAAAAACATTATAATATATACTGGCATTAGGAAAAGTAGCATTATCCAAAGTAATAGACAAGCCCCATTATCTCAGTGGCTTATGCCTGATGTCCCTCCCAGCCTGGCGCTGGTTTGAATACTCTGCAACCATTTTTTCCTGTTATTAAAATCCTACTCTAGTATGGTACATTTGTTACAATTAATGGATCGATATTGATAGATCATTAACTACAGTTCATAGTTTTCATGCAGATTTTCTTAATGTTCGCCTCATGCCCTCTTTCTGTCCAGGGATACCATCCAGGACACCTCATTACATTTAGTCATCACATCCCCTTAGGCTCCCCTTGGCTGTGACAGTTTCTCAGGCTTCCCTTGTTTTTGATCAACTTAATGGTTTTGAGGAGTACTCATCAGGTATTTTGTAGAATATCCCTTTTTTGACATTTGTCTGATGTGATTTTCACGACAGAACTGGGGTTATTGGTATTTTTGTAGGAAGGTCACAGAGATAAAGTGCATTTCCATCATGTTATTTCAAAGGTACATCTTATCAACATGGCTTATCATTCATTGTTGACGTTAACCTGATCACCTTGAATATCTGGTAGTATTTGTCAGCTTGCTCTACTATAAAATTACTCTTTTTTTCCCTGCCCATATTGTACTTCTTGGAAAGAAGCTACTCTGAGGATCCCACGCTTAGGACTGAGGATTTATATTCTACCCTTGAGAGGAGAGTATCAACACCGATTCTGTGGAATTATTCTGCATGAGAAATTTGTCTTTTCTCTCCCATTTATGTATAATTTTAATCATTTCATTATATATTATATTCATATGAGCCCATGGCTATTTATTTTATACTCTGGGTAATAATCCAGCAGTATGTTGTTTATTTTGTTTGCATAAATGGATTTATCTTGGCCATTGGGAGCTTTTTCCTTTGGTTCCCCATCATTGTGGTCTGCTTCCCTCCGTCCCTCCCTCCTTCCATTCCTCCCTTCCTTTCTTCTTTCCTTCCTTCCTCTTATTGGAAGGTACTGCTAATTTTCTGCTGCAGTCCTAGAATCAGCCATTTCTTTAAAGATCCCTGGTTTCTTTTGTTGGACAATGGTATCTGACGCGAAGATTTGGCCCCAGGGTATGCTTGTGTACTAAGTGCACTGGAGTGTCATTACATCCAAGCCCTCTCAGCCGGCAGAGCAAGGAAATATATGTTTGTATACTAACCAGCTCTATGCGTATTAAGCTAACATGAGTTCATATGGATGCATCCAACTCTAATCCCTACCACATGAATCTTTGTTCCTTCCTCCCCTTGTTTATGTGTAAACTCCCACACCAATAAGAAGAAGCCATCTGCCATCTGTTTACCTAATTGTTCCTTTCCACTATACATACACAGGAATGTCAAAAATATAAACCGATACCCCTGCTAGAAACATTATCAGCGAGACTAGAGTACTTATGTACTTATTTGCCCTTTAGTTTTTATGGACTCCACTTATTTCAGAGTTATTTGGGTCAATGTCTTCTCTCCTCACCTACTAAAGTTAGGTGGGTTCACGTAATTTTACATACAGTGCGTAGCCATTTCAGACTAGCTTCCTTCACTTGGCAGTCAGCATTGAAAAGTCACCCACGTTGTCTGTGCTTTGATAACTCATGCTGACAGTCTGTCTTTAATCAGCATTTGTGAGCCTTTCCCATTTAAAATGATTCTTGATATATTTGGAGTAACATCTACTATTTCTGTAACTTTCCTTTTCATCATGCTTCTCTCATGATTCCTATCTCCCTTTCTATTATTTCTCAGATATTATTTTATATAATTTATAAAATATAATTTTATTTTCTTTATTTGCATATCAGTTTTTTGTGTTTTTTTTCTTGAAATTACAACATATATTTTTTAACTAATCCAAACCCCACTTCAGCTAACACTGTATTGTTTCACAGGTAGTGTGGGTAGCGTATAAAAGAGTATGTTCAATTATTCCCTTTCATCCTTTATAATGTTACTGTAATTTATTTCACTTAACCCTATAATCACTAAATACCTAATTACTATTTTAATTTCAACAGTTTTCTTTTAGATCAATTAAGAATAGGAAAATAAAAGATTCTAATTTTTCCTTAATAATTTGTTTTTGTTGCTCACCCAGTCATTATGTAGTTCCAAGTTTTACATTTATATTATCTTCCTTCTTCCGAAGACTGTCTTTAAACATTTCTTGCAGGGCTGTTTTGCTGTCAGTGATTTCCTTAGTTTTTTGTTTCCTTCAGAAAGACTTGGATTTCTTTCAGTTTCCAAAACGGTTATGCAACTTTAGATCGGTGGTTGTTTTCTTTTCACAAATGTATTTCACTCTACTCTCTTCTTGCTGCATGGTTTTTGACAAAAAGTCCACTGTAATTCTTATCACTTTATAGGTAAATTGTTTCTATCTTTTGACTTCTTTCAAGATCTCATTTTTGGCTTTGTTTTTCTGTAGTTTGAATACACTGTGTCTGGGCATAGATGTGTTTTGGGCCATGACCCTCTTTGGTGTCATTTGAGCTTCCTAGATATGTGTTTTATTGTCTGTAGTAATTTTGGAAAACTTTCTGTGATTGTTTCTTCAAATATTTCTTTCCCCCCATTCTTTCCTACTTCTCGTTCTGCTATTTCAATTATAGGTATATTAAACCTTTTGAAATTACCTTGGGTATTCCGGGGTTTTATTAAATTATTTTTTTTCTCTTTGTATTACCGTTAGAGTGTTTTTATTGATCTGTATTAAAGCCCTCTTGTTATTATTTCTTCTGTCATATCCTGTTCCACTGATGAGCCCATCAAAGGCATTCTTCATTTCTGTTGCAGTGTTTTTGATTTCTTCTTTACCTTTTGATTCTTTCCTAGAGTTTCCATCTCTCTGCTTAAATTACCCAGCTATTTTAATATGCTGTTTACTTTGTCCAGTAGAGTCCTTAACTTAGTAATCATAGTTATTTTAAACTGCCTGACTGAACATTTTAATATCTGTGTGATATCTGAGTCAGGTCCTGATGCTTGCTTTGTATTTTCAGATCATGTTTATTTCTTGCCTTTTAGCATAATTTATTTATTTATTTTTTTGTCATTGCTGAAAGCCTGACGTAATGCGGCAGATAATGGGAACTGAATAGGTCCTTCCTGTGAGATTTTAGGTTACTCTGGCGATGAGTTGGGCTGTGTTTAGTGTTTGCTTCAGCCGTGGATACCAGAAGCTTCGACTTCCTCTAGTGTTTTCTCTAGTTTGTCTCTCCTGTTTTCTTTGTGCTCCCATAAGAACTCTTTCTTAGTGTTGGTGTCTTACAGATCTTTCAGCTCCTGTACACTGTTATTGATTTGGAGCTCTTTTGTTGTGGTGATAAAGAGTGGAAGAGGGGACTCATCCTATAATCTTATGATTAAATCTCAGGCTTTTAATGAATCTGTGCCCCTCGCATGTGTGCGACCTTCATAAGTGTTTCTTAGTTTTCTTCTCCCCTTAGGTAATGGACAGTGGGGCCCGTTTTGGGGGAAATTTCCTTCCCCCAGCTTAGACAACAGTTTGGTAAAATCATTTCCAGTAAAGATTAAACCTTTTCATATAGAATGCTCTGAAAGTTGATTTTCAAATGGTTACTTCTCTCTGCCTTCCAGAGCCACAAAGCCTTTTTCTTGAGAAACTTCCAGAACGTCTGAAGCAATGTGTGATATACAAAGAATCCCAGAATAGCAGATCAGAAAGATGGATCCTGGTGAATGTATTCAGATTTTAGGTACATTGTTCAAATCTTAGTTTTGAAAAGGGAGCTGGATAAATGTTATGGTTTAATTGAACTATAAAAGCCATTTAAGATTTGACTTTCTAAACCCAAACCAAGTTTAGATTAGACTCTTCAAATAGGATCTTCAGAAACTGGCACAAATAATCAGGCTTGGTTGTAAAGGGTGAAAAATACCTCCTTAGATGTGTTTGAAAAGCTCGTTTAAGTTTGGGAAAGAAAAGAGAGTTAGGGAAGGGAATTATACTTTAGATAAAGTACAGTAAGTTAAAAAACGAGAGCTACGTGCTTTTGTGAAAAAAAGTAATCTAGTAGTTATTTCACTTACTGTGTATTCAAATGTTCAACTCTTATTAAATTCAGAAGCAGAAAAAGATGCTTACAAAAGAAGTCAGTGTATATGTTTAATTCAATGATTTAGTTTTTTTTCCTTGTTTCTACCTATTTATTCATTTCATTTCCTACTACTTTTTAAGAATTTGTCCTCCTGGTCATTATCATGGATAATGATCATTTCATTTGGGAAAGTGCAGGTGAGCAGGCAAAACAGGTTTAAAAAAATCACTCTGGGTCCTCTCTGAGTTGGCCTTCTAGAATAGTGACGTGGGTACTTATTTATAGAGAATCATGGAGATCAGAATGACAAATATTTATTACTGTAGATTCATTCAAGTCAATATGAGCAATTGTTTAACATAGAATGAGCATGAGCTTTGCATTTAAAGCAATTTGAGTTAGAATCCCAGCGATACTGAACCCGGGACCGACTGGCTGCCTGCTACATGAACGGGAAAGCCAATGACGGAGAGACAAGGGCTGCTGCAAGGAATGGCGGTTTATTCAAGAGCCAGCAGCCTGAGAAGGTGGCAGACTAATGTCACAAAGCCCACCTCAACATCTCAGTGCAGCAAGGGGTTTCCGTGAGTGGGAAAGGAAAGACAGAAGAAGGGAAACCAGAGGAAGGGGTTGTGGGCTCTCCTGCAGGGGGCAGAGGCGAGTCAGCACGGGCTGCGCTGATAACTGGCTTGGAGCTGATCAAGTGTTGGTCTCTTGTCTGTTATCATCCTTTTATGGTTGAAGTTCAGCAAATATCCAGGAGCCGAAATGCCTGAAGGCTGGAATCAGCTTCCTTGATGTTAGCTCCTAGAATGCTTTAAGGAAACAGGCTGTTTTTCCACGGCTACATGTGAATTCACAAGTCATCATGTACAGAAACAATGTGAAAAGAATGATGGGGTGCGTCACACCGGTTTATGACCAGCAGGGCACAGTTGTGGGTAATTTCTTTCTCATATTGTGCCTTCATTTTTTAATTGGATGTTACTATTCCAACATTATAGATTGGTTGTGAGAATTAAATGAGATCACTCAAATAAATAAACCACCTAGAATGCCTTTGGCTCTCGGGAAAGAACAGTCTAAACAGTACACAACATTATTTTAATGGCAACAATTATGATTATGATACCTTTCACTCTACAGTTGAAATTATATTAATTCACACATCAAGCTAGTTCTTCCTCTGTTGGCTTTAGTAGAGTAGACAAACACATGAATCTTCTCATGAAATTCAAAATATGGAGTCGGAGAAAGAATGCAAGAGCTTAGAAGAATTTCTCTTTTTCTTATATGTGCATCGTTGGTGATACATTTTAAATACCATGCTTAGATAATATTTTAAAATTACGAAGCTGAGAGATCATTTACTCTGGCCCCACCATTCAAAAGATAAGAAAATGAAGTCATTTAGCACTTAAAATTTAGGGGGCAGCCAGTAGGGTGCTGTGGATATAATGGAGCCAAATAAATACTAAACAAATGAATAAGCAAAGAAATGACTCAACCCTGACTTTAAAATAGCTTATACTGTAGTGGAATAGAGGTAGGTTCAGCAAAATGATTTACAGATAACTAGTACAGGGAGGTCGTGATACTGTTTATGTTGGTAGAGTTTAAGACTGAGACCCAGATTTCCCTAAATTAAGTCAGCGTCCAGAAATAATTTATTGTACAGTGCAAATATTCTGAGTTTTATTTTTTATCTGATAAGAGTGTTACATTTTCCCTATCAAATAACTTAACATTTTATAGCATAAGTGCATTGGGCCAATCAAATGAAATGCCAGGAACATCTTATTTGGTTGATTCTATCACATGATAGAATCTTTCAACATAATCATTGGAGCATTTGCAGTTGAATCTATATAGTATGACAAATGACAATTGTTACAACTTTAGTGTTCAATAAAGCTTGAATGAACACATAAATTTGTTTAATATGTGGTGTATATTATTAGTTTACCTGTTACATATAAATCAGAAACTCGTGTACAGTTATAAATCAGGAGTTAAATAGTACGCTTAATCTTAAATACACTTTCTAATTCTAGTTAATGGGCAATAACATGATTACTCTAATCAATACATTCTGACAAAAAGAATACTCCAGGAAAAAAAAAAATGTGGTCAGCGTAACAGCAACAACCCTTCCTTATCCAGCACTGTGTTACTATTTATTCAACCCTGGTTTAGCACTTTACATTTATTAGCTCATTTAATATTCACCTCAGCATTTGAAATATGTACTATTATTAGTCTCCTTTTCACATAAAGAAAATGAAGCCGAAAAGGCATGCATAACTTGGCCCAGATCACATCTCTAATCAGAACGCTACACAAAATATATGCTAGGTGACAGATCCATTATAACCGCAGTGAGGGATAAATACACACTCAGAAGGAGAGATCATGAGCGTGGGAAATTGAAAAGTTTCACTGGTGCTTTGTCCTGGAATCACAGCATGAAAACCCCAGCATTCCAGTGAGGATGCATTTGCGCAGCCGAGCTGTGAGTAAAATACCATGCTGCTAGGCTCTTACGAGAGTGAAACCGTGAGGAGAAAGTCAAGGTGGAAGCCATGATTTATAGAGTGATGGCTGCATTCTTTCCTGTAATAGTAGGTTGGTTCAGTTTCAAAGGATTTTTAAAAGCATGGCAGAAAAAGATGGAAATAACTTGTTTTCCTATTGTCTGAAAGAGATATTGAAACTTTCCCCTCTCTCAGCTTGTGAAGGAGCTTTGCGTGTGCTGGATACTATTTGAAACTAGAAAATCATTTCTGAGGATGACAACCTGAACTGGGGCCTAAGACAGTGTAGTCCAGGACTCTCTCATGCCAGTCGGAAGAGTCAGACTCCTTCTATGTTGCTAAAGGGTGATGTTCTCAGTGCTGGCTTCTCAGACCTATCTGGGATTTACAAATGAAAATAGTGATACATACAGATACCCCACAAAAGCTACAGAAACTATAGACCAAATCAGAACACTTATTCATAATTTATTGGAGACAGTGTCATAGATTTCATCCTTGAGTTTACCTTCCAGATAAGCAACCAATACTTTCCACCCAATACAATATCAAGAACCTACAAATAAAGCATGTTACTAAAACAAGGAGTAAAATAATGGAGAGATGAGACCAATGATTTGAACTGATTTTGTTGGCTTTATGCTGCATTCATTCTAAATTCTTCTGACTTTGCCAAGTTCTGGATAATGAAATTAAAAAAAAAAACTTACTGGTTTTCATTGATTTTGAAACTCCATCAAATCCACTTACACTCATCCGTTGCTTTAGCTAGATAAACTGAGTGTTAAGAGTGTCTCATCAAAAGTAAATACTACACAAATGCTTAATCATCTCATTTTCTGTGTTTTCACAGTCCTTTACCATTTAAGTCATTCCTTATCTCTTTACTGCAGGGGAACACAAACCGAAAGCCTTGTTAGATGGAGACAGGCATCACTATTCTATATGGTGGCCTTGCAGAAGCCCAGGTGTGCTCTAATTTATCACCTGCATAATATTTCTGAGGTTTCTACTTTCTTTCTTCATTAATTATTCAGTATATTTTTAGTGTGCTCCCTTGGTGTCTTGTGCTTAATGTAACTGGAAATTTACTCTTACGCTTCATAGGAACGTGACGTAAAAGGGTAGTTATGAAAAGTTTGCAGAATATAAAGTGGTACTTACTACTTAATAATAATTAATAATTCTGTAGCTAAGAGAAATAAAAGAGGGCTTTAAGCACATACTTCCAAGTGAAATATCATCTCTGTCTAGAGCTTTCTAAATAGATAGCACCTTTGAATTCCTATTAGGCTGGAGAGAAATAAATCATAGTGTAAAATATCAATGTAACAGTCAGTGTAGAAAACAGCAACAGCAGCAGCAAAATGCATCACTACCGAGGCAGAAAGAGACCGTGAAAGAACCTGTTCATTATTGTAATGCCTTCAAAAATCATTTTACTTAAAAATTCTTAT
Source organism: Mormoops blainvillei (assembly GCA_004026545.1). NCBI lineage: Eukaryota > Metazoa > Chordata > Mammalia > Chiroptera > Mormoopidae > Mormoops > Mormoops blainvillei. The sequence goes on from PVJD01013688.1 coordinate 11,068, forward strand.
GTTTACTTGACAGTTCCTTTGGAAACTTCAAACTGTTATCATGAGGAGACTTAAAAGACAAATATTTTAAAATGGTAATTCAAAAGCATCTGTAACATAAGGACCTAGGACAAGGAAACGATAAAATGACAGACATGGTCTTCCTAGCCTCTGAGAGTTGCTAACTGAAATTGGGGCACTTTGGGGCAATCCGGAAGGTTAAAGGAAGGCATGAGAAGAACAGCTGTTTAAATGTTCACAAGATAAACAACAGCCATTCCAGTTAAAAACAACATAATTATATATGCTGTTTTGCACCTTAATATGAAATTGATTTAAAAATAGGATCTGTTTGATTGTTCTGGAATAACTTGTCAATATGGCAAAAATGCTAAGTCAGTGATCTAATTATATAATCAATATATACATACGATGAATTTCTCAGGTGAGAAAAAAAGAGAAATAACTTAATTAAATAAAACCAAGAGAAAAATGTCTTTTCTACTTCATTTCCTTTTAATTTAAAATATATAAACTTTTTTGTTTTTTTAATTCAATATTTTGTGTAAGAGACTTTCATAGACAATACTGCAAAGTCATTTCTAGACTGCAAATTCAGTCTGCTGTTACTGTTCTTATTTATACCACAGAAAAAGGTATATGTATATTCTGCTGGGTCAGTAATACAAATAATGAGAAAAAAGAAAATGAGAAACAAGTAATATTTAAAGGACGGTGTCGACTAGTCTGACGGCAGCTTTTAACAGTAATGAAAATGAGGATCGGATTCTTCTTGTGCATTGGCCATCATTCATACAGATATTATGCTCTCATTATATTTATTCATCAATCATGCAAGTTTTAATAGATGGGTATAAAATATCTTATTTGATGCACTTTGAAAAGAAAGATAAATTCTTCGAGTCAGCAAAATAAACGGAGTACATTAAAATAGTTTTTTCTGTCTCTGACCAGTACTGAAGTGATGATGGAAGAGACGTATAACCATAAAAAGGGCAGTAATGAATGTGAGGTCCTAATTTACTTTGCAGTTATACTTCAACTTAGCCCTTCCTTGCTTTCAGGCATGAAAGTTACTGAATTTTACTACATTCACCTCACACTGGTTTCCTATCAAACGGAGTATCAGTGGAACACCTCTGCTGAGCTCCCTACGTGAAATTGTCCTTTTGTGCGTCTCGTAAGCGGCAGTGATATGGCCAAGCACCTGGTGGTGACAAGCAGACGTCTTTGATTTATTGGCTAATATCACCACTTGTTAGTGGATGGTTGAGCAGGAGACTAAAAGAGCATGAAATCAGAGAGAATAAATTATGAAGGCACCGAACTGTGCCATTATAAACCCTTCCTTGTCACAGCTGTGACATCTCATAGGAAATGGAGGATGACAGCAGTGTTCTTTCATCAAAGGCCGATGCCTTCTACTTGCGATCCTGACCATAAATAAATAAGTAAATAAATAAGTAAGTAAGTAAGTAAGTAAGTAAAGTGAACGAACTGCTTAAGCAAGTGGGAACTCCACCAGGACCTGCCTTCCCTTCCATAGAGCTCTTGGGTTCCAGTTTTCTTCTTCTACTTGAAAGGAGAACACAATAAAGCTGTCTTTGATTAGAAGCAGGCAGTGAGAGGACATCCCTTTCGTCAACCCAGAAAGCTTACTTGTATTTAAATTGGTTACCTAAATCCTATTTTCGTTAGTCATTTTAACCAGTCCATTCATACCACACTTCTCTGCCTAGCAAGGAATTTCAAGGTTAGTAGTTGATAAAACAATGTTCCAGAGTATTTTAAAATTTAAATTGGATTTTTAAGTTAAATCTGTAAAAGTAATTAAAAGACATCTGGAAATAAATATTTATTTAAAGTCCATAACAGTAAGAAAATGACCATGCACTATAGTAGATAGAGCACAATCTTGGAACCTGGAGTCATTTCTTAGATTTTTGTCTCCTTATATGTTAAAATATTCAAAATATATTTAAGTTTCTTTGAAAAATCACATTTACTTTATTCTATATTGAGGTTTTAATACAGGGCCTGACAGAAGTAACACCTGCTTGAATGTGGTTGGTAGGGTAATAATATGGGTGTAATATTTTATAGTTTTAATTTGAACATCTCACTTAAAATGTCATATGGTGTACTTGAGTATAATATTGTTATGTTATAGAATTACATGCTTATGTTTGATATAAAAGATTTTGTAATAAAAGGGGGTGTTATCTGTGTCAAACTCTGTATCTTCAATATTCCCTAATGCACGTAAGATTAAATAAAAGAAAAGGCAAACTAAGTGATAGCATTCTCGCCTTTCCCAGACACTATTCCAGCTGCATTCTTTTATTAGTTCTTTCCAAGAGTTATGAAAGGATAGCTTTTGAGATCAATCTTTAACGTATCATTTACAGGATAATGACAATAGAAAGGTATGTAGATAAGGGTCAACATTGGCAAACAGTGTATACAAGGAATTATAAGAAAGGGCAAATCTTATGTTAAATGTTTTTATTATTAAAATAATAACAATTATCAGGAGGGCAAAGGACATTTTGGGGATATGTTTATGGCATAGATTGTGGTGATGGTGTCACAGGTGTTTACTTATCTGCAAACTCATTCAGTTGTGTACATTAAATGTATACATCAATTTTATGTGTTGATTATACCTCAATGTAATGGCTTTTAATAAACTCAGTGTGCATAGAAAAAGAGTACATGAGAAGGAATGGTGTTAGGAAAGGCTAAAGAAAGAAGAAGGGATGATATTATAAAAGGACCTCTGAGATACATTAAAAATATTTATTAATTCATGCACTGCCCTATTTTGGAAAGGATTTATTGTTACTAATGAAATAGACAAGTGAAGTACAGTAAAATACGTAAAATTAAAAGTAGATTTTAAAAAGAAACAATGAAATATGATAATAAATATCAAAACGAAGCCAAAAATAAAGCCAATACTAAAATATAAGCTATAAGCCTCTTTAATATTCTAAAGATGGCTCATAATTTTTGCTCAGAGCTTTTTATCAACAACCATGAAAAGAGAAATTGGATCAATTATAGTTTAAGACAGTCTTGACCTTGCAGTAGAAACAAATGGCAAGTTTATGTTGGTTTATCATTTATTTCTATTATATCTCACTAAAGTGTTGAATAGAGATAAAGCAGTTCCATGGAGGGGGGGTGCGGTGGGTAATTAAAACATTGACCGGGTTTGTGGCAACAATGGCTGTCCTTCTGTAGTCAACCCCATTTCCTTTAGTAGGGCCAAGGTATACTTCCAAGTAAGTCCAAGACTTTTTCAAAATATGTATTAATTTATTAAACAAAAATAGTCTTTCTACCTATTTAAAAAATTTATTTTCCACATTTGTGCAATATACCTAGAGGTGTTTTTACTTAAATTAGGAGGTTTATTTGATACCTGAGGGTACAACGTAATAATGTATATATGGTCGTGGGTATATGGAAAACTCCCTTCGGGATGTACTAATGGGTCTTTCTAAAATGGTCTTACACAGAAGCTGAAACAGCTTAAATTAGAGGCCTGTGTGATTTCTGATTAAGAGGAAAGCATGCATTAAAATCTTGCAGACATTGAAACCACGGATATCACCTCACGCCTGCCAGGATGGCTATCAATAAATCAACAAACAACAAGTGCTGGCGAGGATGCATAGAAAGGAGAACTCTTGTGCACTGTTGGTGGGAATGCAGAGTGGTGCAGCCACTGTGGAAAAGAGTTTGTTTGGAGTTTCCTCAAAACTTAAAAATGGTAGTGCCTTATGACCCTGCAATTCCGCTTCTGGAAATATATCCAAAGAAACCTGAAACACTCATTCTAAAGAATGCATGCACCTGTATGTTCACTGCAGTGTTATTTACAGTGGCCAAGATTTGGAGGCAGCCCAAGTGCCTGTCAGTAGATAAGTGTATAAATAAACTGTGGTACATTTGTACATGGAATACTACTCAGCCATAAAAAGAGAAGGAAATACTACTCTTTGTGACAGCATTGATGGACCTGGAGAGTATTGTGCTAAGTGAAATAAGCCAGTCAGGGAAAGACACTTGTGTATTAATGATCTCAGTTATATGCCGACTCTAATGAACAAAATAAACTAACAAACAAAATAGAAATAGACTCGTAGATACCTAAAATAGACAAACAGCTTTCAGAGGAGAGGAGGTTTTGAGGGCTGGGTGAAAAAGGTAGAGGGATTAAGAAAACATAGGCAGAGACACCAGAGGGAAAGAGGGTGGAGGAGATGGAAGAAGGCCAACGGGGGAGAAATGATGGCAGAAACAGACTTGTTTGGATGGTGAGCCCACAATGCAGCATGCACATGATGCATTATAGAGTGGTACACTTGAAACCTGTGTGGTTTTATTAACCAATGTCACCCCAATAAATTCAATAAAGAGAGAAAGAGTAATCTACAAAATCTGAGTTTTATAACTAGAGATCCCATGTTAGATTTTTATTTCAGGCCCTTTCTAATAATGAGCAGAATGATAAATGTGAGGATAATCTATTAATCTCCCTGACATTTATTTGCATAATGTATTTTCCTCGCAGCCATAAAGACACCATGTTCTTTCTCAGGAGTTTCAACATCTGGAAAATTAACCAAATTCACCTGTTAGTCTGTTTGTCCTACAACTTGTATGAATCCGTTGTTTACTAAAATGAAAGCGTAACGAATAATTTTAATAAAATGAAAGGATTAACTAAATTTAAAAAATTTAAATAAAATCCTGCAGATAAAATTACCGATGAATGCACATAAATCAAAAGGCACAAGTGCAAACTGCCCTAATTGCAGGTATTGATTTGGAATAGCACTGCTGCTCTTGGGGCTTTGATCCAGGGGAAGTAGGGGCTGGGAATTCCAGTTTGTATGTGATAGATACTCATTCTACCATGTAAATCCAGGAAGGAGAGCTATTCCATAATATTACAGAGGTGAGGATAAAGCCTCACAGTTATGCTTTTAAAGTAAGGAAATTTTGTTCTTAAAAATATCTTGACAAATTTTGAGGGTAGAAGTTCTCAAATATGTATCTCTAATAAAACAGAATCTTGAATGGGCACATGATTGACTTTGAACTTGTTTGCAAGCCCTGCCAGAATATTTACCACAAATGGGCACTTAAGTCAGAAGAAATCCAGAGGACCGAAAGGCAGTAGACTATGAGGCAGTGAAGAAAAAGATAACAAAAATTACAATAGGAATCATAATCATTGGAATGGAGTCTTGCAGGCGTAAACTTGTCTTCTGGAATTTCCCTTCTAAATTCATGCAAGATGGTATCTATCTGAATTTCAATAATGTTGGTTAACCTTCAGTATTGCTGTGATTTCAAGTAATGCAATGCATAGAATGAAGTTCAGTATAAGGCTCTATATAAATTCTGATTTTGACCATAAAATGCATAAAATATTTTGTCTAAGAATGTACAGATAATTCTGGACTATATTACCAACTCTCCAGATGATTTCCAAAATGAGATTTAAACTTGTATTTCTACTTTCCACTGATTCTCTGCTTTTTCAAAATGAGGTTAATTATTGGATTTGTGGATTTAATTTTCAGAAGTATAGATTATATTTTATCTTGGAGAAAATTCATAAAACTCAGGATTTTTAAGATTTGATAACACACAACTCACCTGGTAATTTTATTGTCTTATTTACATATATGAAATGGATTTTAGACAACAATTTTACCCATACTATTTTCAATAAAGGAATTAAGTTTCAAATAATTTATACTTACACATATAAAAATACACATAAACCTGCATGTATTTAAAATACTTAAGTGGCAAATTAAAAATGTTTTATTTTTATATAATTTGTGTACATTATTTATGAACAATATACAATGTCATATAATACTATTCTTTACGTATATACTATACTATGTATATACTTGAGTGCAAGTCACTGTGGTAAGTGGTTTATATATATGATTTTAATTAGTCTTCACAAAATATCTGAAAGGTAGGTATCATTATTCTAATAGTTGAAAGGTATGAAATATCTAGCTAATGATGGAATAGCTCAACTTCAAATTCAAATCTCTTAAATTTAAAGTCAAATTTAAATTAAGCACATCATTAATTTTCTCAATAATGAATTGAATAATGAAGGATGCTACATGCCTAATATTTTATTGCTTCAATAAGTTTTTAGAGGTATTACATGACATGATTATAAAGTTCTGTGTCTTGCATTGATCTGAGACTCTGTCTCAAGATTTCTGGTTATGCTCTGTAAAAATATTGCTTGTTTTAAGATGCTGACCCTTTCATATTTTGTTTTAGTTTCTCAGGTATATGGAAAATGTATATGAATTTTTCTTTTATTGGATGTGATCCAATCTTTAATAACACATATGAATGTTTAGTTGCTTTATGTGAAAAGGAAAAAATCTTGTGTATAATAGATCTCAACAATCCAAAGAAAAACCTCAACATTTTAATATGCAATGATAAGAGTGTCAATATACATATACCTTCAAACATTACAATTCTTTGCAGTGAAGAAAGCAGCAGCAGTGAAGGAGGCACCCTTCCTATTAGGCCTCACTTCTTTCCTTTGAGGTAGAACTGAAATGAAAACATCACCAAGGCAGTTTCTCTGTAGCTCAGGACGAGACACTCCCTCGCCCCTGGGGTGGATGAGCTGGAGCCATGCGCCGCCCGGCGCAGTACACCTGTGAGAGCGAGCAGCAGGGGCCCTGGGTAGCAGTGCCGTCAGTAAACCTGCTCGATAGCTCAGGGTGTTTGAATTGTTATCATACCCAGCCTCCAAAAGTAGAGGCCAGTGCCAAGGGTCTGTTCATGTTTCCTCAGTGTGTACTTCTGAACTTTCATAGGGTGGGTGTATCTTGGTCATTTAAGGTCCTGTTGGAGTTTACGCATAGGCAGAGCCATTGTCGGAATGAAGTGATTTGTTCCCTGTCGATGAGAGAAGTGTGGTTGAGGGAGGGTAAAGGAGTCTTTTCCGAATGAACGTACTGTGTTTTTGAGGATAAAGAACTGATCTGAGGTGATGATATATCATGTAAATAGGTCTGTGTGCATGCACTCTCTTGTGCTTGGCTTCTTGAAATCAACAGTGTTTCTGAGGTTGATCGAGGTGGTTATGTCCATCAGTAGTTCATTTTTTATGACTGAGCAGTGTTCTGTCATTTGTTTGTGCATTTGTCTGTTGACGGACATCTGTGCTTTTTCCAGTTTTTGGCTATTATGTATAAAGTTTCTATGAGAATTCTTATTTAAAAAACCACAACAAATGTTCCTACGTGGATTGTATCTGAATATAACGATAATATAATGATCAATGACTTCAAAAACATTTACTCTTCCAGTCTAAAATGACACAATATTTGAGAAGAGAGTGAGAGGAAAGATTTTGGGAATGAACAACTATATTACGTGTTTCTAGCTCTATCACTTGTTAGTTGTATAGCATTGCATAAGTCAATGGATCTTTCCAGACTCAGTTTTGTTGTTGTTATTGTGCACTGTTGGTTTAGGTTGGTTATTTGGTAAAATGAGGACATTTTGCAAGATGGATTGTGGAGCCCCTTATGTGAATAAATACTAAAACTGCAGGGGAATTGATGAGGTATCATTTGGAAAAATAATGTGACCTTCACAGTTTACTTACTGCTTGTGGAGCGTTTTAATTTGTTGAATGTGGGGGAGGGGGTTGAGTTAAACATCCCAATGCTCTGGTATTGTGTGACCTTATGATTTAATTTTTTAATAGGAATAAATTGGGATTTGCGTGTTATATCACCTTAGAGTCATGATCAAAAATGAATTTCACAGTTGAAATCAACAATAACAGATAATTTTATTTGTGCTTTCACTATGCATCGAGTTTTTTGGTGATCCTCTTTAAAATGTGTATGGGCAATGCATAGTAAATGAAGTGTCTCCAGTTTTAATCATTTCACTTTTGATTTGAAAAGTAATTCATCATGAGAAGTCAGTGGGGTATACAGAGCACTAATTGCAGCAAAATATCAAGGACAGTTTTCCTCTGTCTTAATTAAATATTAATGAGTAAAGTTATTTGCAAATGCATGCTGCAGGGATGGACTTGTCTATCTACGTTTGGTAAATACTGACACTAGGTGTCAAAATAAAGCACCTTAATTGATTTGTACAGGAATGGTTTAAAAAGATTGCACCTGGCTTGACATTTCCTTAGGATTTTATAGAGTGCTTTCTGATAAATCATTTACAAAGATACTTTCCCTGACCTATCCTAATTACAGGAGTGATTGTTTCCAATAATCAGTTTTGTGTAAATTTGACTTTTCTTCTGTCAGTGTTTCTATCGAGTTATGGAATTTTATAGTGGATAATGAGGAAACCAAGTTTTTAAAAATATTTTCATAAGGAATATGTAGCAGTTACTTTTCCCTTGATTATTGAAAATGTTATGTAAGATTTTAGATATTTTTAATTAATACTTTTATTTCAGTATGTTTCTTAATCTAACTACTTTACTTGAGCCATAATCTGAAAACTTTAAATAAAATTAAAAGCCTAAGGAGTGCATTCAACTAAAGCATCAAATTTTAAAATAATGTTTAAAGTAATATGGCCTTTGAAACTCTAGAGTGCATATAAGTTAATATACTAGAAAAGGCATAATATGAAACGTTGGGGCTCTCTAGATTGGTTGATATGCAGTTTTTTAGCAGAATTCCAAATACTTTTCTCTGGATGATTCCCCTGCAATGTTTATTTCTATAGGTATAATTGAGTGATGATTTTGAAATCTCAATTATAATTAATATTTTTATAGAAAACTCTACATTATGTTAAGTGCTTCTGATTCTTACATTAGAAGTTCCCAATAATGTCTAAACCTTGGAATACAATTCTGTACAACAACAGTATAGCAATGGAACAATTGTCAAAGTGACAAAAACCCTGCATGTACAGTTTTAGAGTTTTAAAATATCAGTATAGACATATATACATATGACATATGTAATATATATATATTTTTTCTTAAAGGTGGGGAAAGAAAAATCTTTCTGCTCTTAGAATGGCTCAGTAATTTACTCAGTTTTCAGATAGTGCTGTTAAATTTCACTCTGAATCCTCCTGAAACTCCCAGTTCCCCAAACCATATGGCCTGATGCAGAGAAAATTGGCTTATGGCAAATACTGTAAACACACTTCACATTTTTCCACCTGTGAAACTAGTGAAGTATTCAGGTGTACATTTTTAAGGTTATTAGTATGGGGCTTTTCGGTGGGTCTTCATTTTCAGATGTTTTTGTCCTTCTGGACAACTTCATTGCCACATTAAAAATAGTCAACCCTCATTTTATAAGACACAGATTTGAGAAGAATTTCATTTTCAGTTTGAGATTAAAATTAATATAAGGGATATTTTATATGTGTCCGTTTTAAACTATGGAGTAGGAATTCCTATTTTAAAACTGTAAACATAGCACACATACATTGTACTTTTTTTGAGATTTATAATCAAATTTTTAAACTCTTGAAAAAACAAGTGGCATTATTATTGAGATCACGGTAGAATTTTCCAACTATACAGTCAGATCATCTGTAAATAATACTTGGGCTAATCCTTCCATAATTATGTTGAACAGTGGGAAAAATAGTGGGTGCTCAATCTTTGGGCATGGTTTTATTAGAATGCCTTCAAATAAGTAAAATACTTGCTTCGAAGCCGAGATGTACATATTTTGTATGTTAATGAGACTGGTCATTTTAATTTACTGTTTTTAACCATGAAAGTATCCTGTCAGTACTTTTCTTTGTATTCTATGTAGCAAATCATATTGTTTTCTTTTTATTTATTAATTACTAAATTATATTAATATATTTCTTAATATTAAACTATCTAGCAAATACTTAAGTGAGTCATGATGAATTATTTAGTTAACATTTCATTGGATTTTATTTCATAAAACTTTGTTACTTTTTGCTGTAGTATTAATAAGAGAGATTTATCTGTAGTGCTTTCTTGTATTATCTTTCAATGTTTGATGTGTTATGTAACTTAATATAAAATATTTGGAATGTTCATTTTTTCAGTGCTTTGAAATTGGGTCAGTAGCCATTGATTATTTGATAGTCAATTGTTTTACTGAATGACCCAATAAAAACATCTAGGTCTAGTCCTTTTCATGGGAGAGATACTTGCAAATTTCTCTTTTTGTTCTATGGAAACCGAATAGTTTAGAATTTTCCTAACAAATGTAATCATTCTGGCCAGTCATAGTTCTAGGAAGTTTATCCATTTTAATAAGGCTTTTTCAAATATATTTTCATATAGCTTCTTTCAGTAGTCATTTATGATATTTATAAGGTTTTCTATTCTTTGACATCTCTTCCCATATCTCTTTTTACCTGTGCTTCCTCTCTTTAAAAGTGAGGTTGGCTAGCAGTTTTTTTTGGGTAATTTTTATCAAATAATCATGTTTTTATTTGTATTAATATTTTCTTCTTTCTGACCATTAATGTTTTTCTTTTATTATGATTAATTATTTTATCTTGCTTTCTTTCAGTAGGTTAATAAACTATTTGTTTAGTATGTGAGTTGCCTTTTTGTCTTTTTATTTTTTCCCATGAAATTTACTCCCAGGAAATTTATTTACTCCCAGGAAATGTTTCCTGACCTATCCTAATTTACTCCCATGAAATTTATGTGGGTCACCGCTTTAACTGCATTTTATAGATCAAATAGGTTGTATTTCACAATCATTTTAAATATATTATTCAATTTCATTTCGTTTTACTCCTTTGATCCATGAATATTTTAAAACCTTTCATGTAGAAAGCCTTTTTTTGTATTTTTTGTTTTTTTATGTTTTGCTGTGATTTTAATTTTAATATACTTTATTATAGTCAGAGAATTCAGCTTATATTGTTTTTTTTTATGTGTAATGACTTTTGTGGTATAATAATGGCTGGTTTTCAGGATATTTCATATTCTCATAAGAAGAAGAAAATTATTTTTTAGATTCGATGTTAAGTATTTATATATGAATATAACACTATTTTATAGTCTATTTATAATCTGTGTCTATCTGGGATGTGAGAATTTGACTGGGATGTTATTACATTTCTGTGACACCTTGAATTGAGCTCAATAACCTTTTTATGTGATCGAGGTCAGAGGTAAGGAGGTACTGGTCATATAGGGACACAGAGCACTGCGAGGACTTCCGCTTTGACTCTGAGCACAAAGGGAGCCATTGCAAGATTTTCAGTGGACTAGTGATGTGGATTTACACTTTTAGAAGAATCCTTTTCATAGTAGCATCTGTAACTCAGTATTCTCAAACCTTCCATTTTGCTGCTTTCTATTCTCAAACCCCCAATTCTCCCTTTCAATCATAATATAAAATGGATGATAAAAAAATTAGGCAAAAAATACCATTTAAATGTAGTTTACTCGACTTTTGTTTTTATTGTTGTCTTAATGAGGATTAGAAATGGTACAGTTTTTTTTCCGTTTTTTTATTTGCATACAACTCCAATCGTCACTGGTCTTGGAATGGGATTAAAGAGTTATTTGTGCACTTTCTTCTTTCTGGCCACCCCATTGTGCAAGAACACAAATTTTAAATAGATTATCTGAAGACTAAAGCCTTTACGTGACGCATTAAAACTGAGCTATAAGTACTGAGTTAAGAGGTGCAATAATTAATTTTCTCGTTTCTTCACATTTCCATGTTGTTAAATGTTAATCAATTCCTGCTGTTCCTGAGGTCAGAAATTTAAATGTTAACAATAATACCCATAAGGAAATACATTTATTGATATTTAAGTTATTGGAAACAAAAGGATAGAGTGAGAAACATTTAACCTAGAACTAAATTAAATTTGCTTGATATTTCCCAATAAATGAACATTTTCTGACTGTCATCACTATGAATACCATTTAATAAAGTAGGCTATTTTTAGTTTTATATCCCGTTGTTTATTACCTACTGGGTTTTTAGAGAGCTGCAAGATTTATTTACTTTAAATTGCTTAATTTATAATACAGTAGTAAGCTGTGCAGTGAGCATATATTTCCCTGTATTTATGCACTTATTTAATTACCTATTCATTCTGAAGCTGTTCATTGAGCACCTGCTATGTGTCTGATCTCTGTCCTAGTGGAGCTTTCACGTTAGCAGAAGAAGTAGAAAGGGCAAACCTTATTGTGTGGAATTTGCAGGATTTTGAGGCCTATGGAAAAAAATTACAGAAGAATATGGAGCAGAGCGAGCGAGACCGAGTGCGGGGCGAGGAAGCCGCAGGCGCCGTTGCGGGAAGGTGTCAGGGGCGGCCTCGCTGGGAAGGCCAGACGAGGCTATCCTGGGAGAGCGTGTTCCGGGAGGCGGGGCACGCGAGTGTGGCTGGGCGGGGCGGCTTCCGGAAAGCGCAAGCGCAGGAGACGACGAGAGAAAGTAACAGGAGGTCCGATCGCATAGATTTTTGGGGACATGTATAGGACTTGCCTTTGATTATAACATAAATGAGGCGCTATTTCAGGGCTTTGTGGAACGACTTCTCCTAAGTCAGACTTTAGCAGAAACTTTCTGGCTACTCTGCTGGCAGTAGGCTGAGGAGGATAAGGTGGAAGCAACAAGCTCCATCAACAAGCTACTGCAGTGGTGCAGGTTACAGATGACGGTGCCTCAGACCAGAGTGGAAGCGCAGGGCAAGTGAGAAATGTTCAGATTCTGGGCGTGTTTTGACTTCAGAGCCTTAAAGATGGTAGATTAGAAATGAATGTAAAATGGAAAGAAAATAAAAATAGGGTTTTGGGTTTTTTGGTTTTTTTGGCCTGAGAAATTAGAAGATTGGGGGTACAATCAATGGCACGTGTGGGGCTGCAGGAGGAGCAAGTTTGAGGGAGACATGAGGAGCTGAGCTTGAGCTGAAGCATTGGGATATTGAACTCGAAATGTCTGCGAGACAACCAGATGGCGGTGGACATTGGGCAGTCAGATCCATGGGTTTGAAGTTCTCGAGAAAAACCTCGCCTGGAGATAGAACTTCGAGAATCCTTGCATGTCGATGGTTTGCCAAGCTATGAGACAGTTCAGAGAGCACCGGGCAGTAAGTGCAGAGAGGAAAGTGGGCAAAACCCAAGGTCCGGGTACCTCAGGATAAAGAGACAGAGGAGCGGAGCTAAAAACAGAGACCATGAAAGGAACACTGGGTGGCGGAATGAATTCCAGGCAGGGCTGGCTTCATGGGCATACAGCCTGTGCAGGGCCTTAGGCTCAAAAAGCCTTTGACCTTGGTGTCATGCTCTTCCACCAGTGTCCTGAAGTTCTTAGTGAAGTTTTAACAAGGGACCTTCATGTTTTCATTTTGCAGTGGTCCTCGTAGATGACATGTATGGTCCTGATTCCATTCCAATTATGTAATACATCAGACACAAGTAGGAGACCTTATGACTAGGTGATCAGCTTTGCCTTAATAGACAAAGCTATTTTTATATAATTATATGTATTCATAAAAAACAAATCTTCAAGCTACAGATACATTTCTTTCCTTCCTTCATGTCATTTACACACATTTCTTAACGCCCTTGCCTTCGATTCGTTTTTCAGTGTGTGCTTCTTTCCCATCCTCACTACTGAGACTTAAAAACCCATGAGTGTACAAGTCATTTCTATTTATTACTACATTTTCTTTATTTTCCCCCACACTTATAATTTCAGACCCTGACACAATTTCTGGCATGTAGAAAATGCTCAATTATTTTTTACTGTGAGGTTTTCCAAATGCTGTTATAATCACCTAATTGATAAACATGATGCTTTTTTTCCCTCATCCCACGATCTCCACAATATCGGCAGCTTTTGATAGATTTTCTCTTTCATCTGTCCTAAATTTATCTCACCTTGAATATTTTCAACTCTAGCGTGCTCATTCTCTTCCTCTTGAATGTTCCTTTGACATATTTTCCTCTTCGTATTTGTTTTAAACAAATACATAAATTAGATAGAAGTAGTCTAGATAAATACTTAGTCCTCAGATGCCTTCTTTCCTTATTATTTGCCATTGCTTTCATGTATTTCTGTAACCGTTGCCTTTCCATTACAGCTCTGCCTCTCTCTCCAGATTCAGGACTGAATGTTGTCCTGACAGTGGACCACCCCAGCCTCTGTGTTATTCAGGCACCTAACTGTGGAAATGTTCAACCCTCTGCTCCTTGGAAGTGCTTGATTTCTGTTAGTGACCTACCCTCAGAATCTTCTCAGACCTTTATCTGTCATCAATGAACTGCTCTTATCCTCTCCATCGTTAGAGCTGTATTTGTATGTGTTCTTTCTTTTCTATATCCACTGCCATTAGCGGGATTTAGTCTTTTAGCTACTCTCTTTCGACCACCAAATTCTCTCCCATTCAGTCCTTTGCACACAGTCAGGTTCACGTATCCAAAGCATATTCTTCATCATATTTCTGATCTTATAAACAATAAAACCTCCAGTCACTCCTGGTTGTCCCCGGTTCCCAGAATGTGTTGGGACACTCTGGTATATTATGAAGACATGTCACCAGTGATTAGTTACCAGTGATAATTAAAGCCTAAAGTTTATAAATAATTGGCTTTTTAAAAAAAAAAAAGTGTGGAGGCATGCATATCACATTTAACCCTTTGTTTTCCAAAGTGCTTCTCTTTACTAGAAGGGAAAGCCAAAAAGGACAGATAGCATGAAAACACAGATAAAATTCAAGAATTGGGCAAACCCACAAGACTTTTACCTGTTTCTTAGCTCTAAATGCTGAACGATTACTGACAACCTATGAATAGTTATGGTGCTTGAATTATTATCTGGAGCATCATTTGTCTTCATTTTATTTCCATTTTTTGGTTTTCTTTTTGTAAATCAAACTACATGAAGTCATTTGGCATACAGTACTCGCCCGTCTCCTCTGCCCTAGCGCACATACGCACAGACACACACAGAGCTACTTCGCGAATCCCCTTCTTTTCTCATTTTTCTAATCTTTCTGCTCGCAACCTCTTTCTTTTCCTCATCTTCATGTGGGAAACGCTTATCTACATTTTAAGGCTCATTTCAAATGATGCCTTGCTATGATCCTCATAGAGTCTCCCGCCTTTCATCCCCAACACTTTGTGTGCTCTTCTGTACACACGTTACTTGGCTGGTCTTATCTTTATCCTTACACGAACTTCCTGTAAGACTGGAAGTGTTTCATGTGTATCCGCTCTAGGCCCAGAAGTGTCTTGGCATGAACTGAAAAAGACTTAAACACTGAGATATTTTAAAGGTTTATAAAATCCTTGGTTCTTTCCAGCATGCAACAGAAAACACAACCCTTACCCAACCTTGTGGTGAGATTCCTCATTAGTGTTTGCTATATTTTCCAAAAGAATAAAAAAAATCTGTTGTTATGTGACGGTTAACATTAGGTTCTCTACATTGCTGTGTTGTTAACATAATCAGAATGATTACCCACAAGGTAAGTGTTAAAACAGAAAGCTTCAAATTTCTAAATAGTATAAATCCTTTTAAAAATGAAATGGCTGTATTTCCACTTAGTGTCCAAATGTTCAGGCAAAAGAGATGAGCCATGTTATGTAGACTGTGGAATTACATTTTAAGTGAATCCAACTTAAAAAACATTCTGTTGATTTAATAATTTGCCTTTAAAAAAGTCCCCAAGCAGTGATATTTTATGCTCTGGAATAGTAAATAATACAAAATAAGAGTTTACCCTTGGATAAGAATTTGGAATTTGTATTAGTTATAAATATATATCTTTAAACTCTCCTATTGATGTGTTTTTGACAAGATGAGTCGAACCCACAAATAAAACATAGTTAAATGGAGACATTTAAGTAAGCATGATTGTAATAGCAGGAGAAATAGAGGCTGGGGAATTATATTTGAGGATTATTGATGCAAAGGCAGCATAAACAGATGCATACTTTAGGTGTTGAAGAAGAGTATGATAATATTTTCATTCCTTTAAACTGAATACTACGTCCCAGGTCACAGAGGAACATGAAATAAATCATGGGGGTATTTATAAACAATAACATGGTGATATTTACATTTGAACCATTGTAACGTTTCACAGATTTGAGTTTCAGTGACAGGACAATTCAAGTAGTTTATCCTTGTATTAAAGATATAATTTTATAGATATTCAACTCCTCCAGTTTTTGCCAGAATATCATGAAAAATGCTACAAAATATGCCGTGATGATTCTGTAATCCCAGATTGACTTTACATTTTCCTGCATACATGCATGTCTTAGGGTCAGATAGTAAAATCTGCAACAAAAATTCTGATTTCTGAGTATATATTTCAATAAGCGTTTCTTTTTATAAAGTTGAAAAAGGCATATATATATATATATATATTTTTTTTTTTTTTAACTGGGGTTTCACTTCTGTTTCCCCCAACATTTAGGAGAGAGAATACAGTTATTTTATTCCTTAAACTCATGGCATATAATGTTCTACTGTGAGGTTCATTCTCTAGCAGTCTCTTTTTTCTTAAGGCATACACTTTGAATGGGAAGACATTGTAAGTCACACATATTGTACATATTAAAGTAAGGCAGAGACTTTGATGATATACAAGGAATATGTGACACGCTGAGTAAGGTTCCTGGACCCGGTTCCCACATAGAGAAGGTTCCCCATACACTAACAACCCTAGTCACCAGGAGGTGTCTCAGCATTTACCTCAATTCTAACGCCACGTACCCGGAGAGAGCGTCAGATTCCACAGGTTGAGGGTTCAGTCCTACAAGACTGGTCCCCTTCTGCCACACACACACACACTTCAGACGCTAGCTACAAGCCCAGGCTCTTACCTGTGCTTCTGACCAACTCCTGTAGACTGGATGGCTCACAGCCTCTTACTTGGGTTCCATTAATTTGCTAGAGAGGCTCACGGAACCCAGGGAAATCTGTTTGCTCACTAGACTATCAGTTTATTACAGAGGATGTTAAGGGCGTTAACGAATAGTCAGAAGAACAGATACACAGGCAAAGCTCCCAAACAAAAGTGCTTCTGTCCCCATAGAGCTTGGGGCCCGGCGAGGTGGGCACGTGGAAGCGTAAGGCTGGGCAGCAGGGGAGAGCTTCATATAAGGGCCAATGAGCTGTCACTTTTGGTTTTTCTGGAGACTTCATTATGTAGTTGTGACTGACTAAGTCATTGGCCGTTGGTGACAGGTTCAACCTGCAGTCCCTCTCCTCTCACTGAAGGGCTGGGTGAAAGTTCCAAAGGTCCAATCACATGGTTCCTCTGGCAACCAGTCCGGACCTCTTGGGAGGGGCCCAGAAGTCACCATCATTAACATAAAAAAAGACACCTTTATAATCCCCAACACAGGAAATTCCAAGGGTTTTGGGATCTGTGAGCAAGGGACTGTGGTTGAAGACCAAAGAGCTTTTAAATAACAATATCGCACAAGTCAAACACTGAATTCCTTGTTTATACTTACTGAGAAGGAGCTGAATAGAGTTTCAATTCTTTGAAAATAGTTCTAGGTAGACAGAATTGCCAGCTTTAGAATTTTGTATTTTTAATGTCAGGTTGTTTTACATTTAGGAAAAGTACCCCATTTATTAACAAATTTAAACTCCAATAGAGCAGTGGTTTTGTCATGACGAATGAAAGAATTCAATGTAGCCGACAAAAATAACTTAAAATTAAATGCTATTGAATTTACATAAAGAAATCATTTAATCCCCGGGTGTGTTTAACAAACACACTGGAATGATCATGAGAGTTTATGTAAATAAAACTAGAGTAAAAGTTAAAAGTATAGAAAAGGATAATTGCAGAATGTATCAGCAGTGTGCTCTCACTGGTATATCCACGCGAGTGGGAACAGCAGAAACGGCTGCCCCAACAGGGAGCTCGTTTAGAATTGGAGTGTATGTAATACTGTGGGGAAGGGGGGAATTTCCCCTCTTTAGCACCTTAGTTCTTCTGACTGGCCCCAGGGTTAAATTGAGATGGGAGAGATTAACAGGAGTAAAGCAACCGAATTGTTTGCGTAAGTATGTGGGGGTGGGAGGGTGTTCCATAGCAACGTCCACCTGAGTTCAAAAGGGGCAATTGAGGCTCCCAGGCCATCTTGAACTAAGAAGAAAGTGCGGGGGCGGGGTGGCTTATTGTTTGGGACTTCTAAGGGGAGCGCTGCAGTTTTTATGCTGATGAAAGGCAAATGGTTGGGAAACAAATGTTTGCTGGGCCACCTTTAACCGTGGGACACAGAGAGGACTTTAGGCTCCTCCCTCCCTACCGCATCTGTTCATATTTCACTTCCTAATGCGTGTGCCATAGTTACCTGCAGCAATATTTCCTTCCCGGAGCGGGTCCTCTATCTAAATTCCTTTAGGCAGTTCGGGAGAAAGTCAAAGATTCTTCCTGAATCTTGCTTTTCTTAAATATTCAGTTTCCTAAAGAGGCATATTTTTGAGGTGGCAAACTCTGCTCCCAGCAGTAATAATAAAAAGGCAATTTATTTTGAGTCAGTCCCAATATCCTTTTAAGTTCCCTACATTTTCCCTCCCATTGTCTGGCCCCAGCGGGGATGGTTCCTACTACACGGCCCTCTCCCTACTCCTCACTTCTGCACTGGACATGACAAAATGGAAGAAAATGTCACTGTTTTTTGAAATGAATATTATTTGCACTTTACGTGTAGTGAGTTTATAATAACGACAATTGTACTACTTTACCGCTCTAAATCGTTTATTACACCTGATCTCACATGATCTTCACCACTGCCTGGGGTCGGAGGCGTGATGATTGCCATTTAAATGAGATGCATGGAGGTTATGGAATTTTTCCGAACCACACAGATAGTAGACGGTGAACCTGCGAACTCAAAGTCTCTACTCTTTCACTGCAGGTTCACATGTCTTATTAGGTGTCTGGTGTGAAAAATGTCTTGACAAAGAAGTACTGCTATGCATATATAAAACGATGAGGTAATATGCATTGAAGTACCCATTCACCCGTGCTTGCTAATTAACATAATTAGATTAATATTGCTTTGGATCGCTACCATCTCTTGGTCACCTAACTTGTGCTAGATACAGGAACTTTACAGTCAGGAACTTATTTGTTCTCCACAACAGTTCTGCGGGGGAGATATATTAACACTATTTTACAATGAGAAATATATATTTAGAAAGGTCTCAAACTTAAGAGAATTTGGGAGGAGGCATTTAAGTTTAGATCCTCCTGACTCTATGGTTTATGTTTTTAGTCAGTAAATGAAGGGCTACAAAATCAGAGCATAAGGAAAAAGAGACAAAACTTATAATATTCGTTATTTGTTATACAACCTATTTTATATTCACAGCATAAAGAGTTTTACATTAATTAACTCTCATATGACCTAAATTATTAAGCCAAAGTCAGAAGAGCAGATAACATATTCAGGAAAATGTTACTGACACACAAGGAGATGTTAAGGAATAAAAAAAATCATCTAGGAATTATAAACATAAAAAATACAATAGTATAATATTCAATCTCCAACTACAAAAGAGAATTTTTTTCAGATAGTGCTGGGGTCAAGTTTCTGACTAGAAGTAATGATTATGGAAAGCCAACTTCACAATGAAATTTTTTAGAGTTGAGGAAATGTAAAATTCTTACACACACACACACACACACACAAATTAATAACAGTGTTTTATAATGAACAGCTCCCAATTGGAAAGGGCATCATTTTTATATGAGTTTTTTAATATCACCTCTCGGAACTTTTTTTTTCATTCAGAATTTCTCTGTTAAATCATTCTGGAAATAAATGGTAAAATTGATTTGTTTTACAGCCAGTCACTTTAGTAACATTTATTGGGAGCCTGTGATATTTTTAATAATTGTTATCAGTTGAAGAAATATGTAATGGTGTAAAATGTCACAGTTTGCAAAAATCTGGAACCCAAGAGAAGTTATTTTATGTAACCCATTATATCTCCTGTTCCTGGCATTACTATGCAAAGAAGAGCCAAAGGCTTTGATGAGAAGGAATGCTGTGGACTGTGGTACCGGGTCAGGAATACTTATGTGCTCCGTGGCCTTATAGTTGCCATTTAAATCTTTACATGATGAAGTTAACTTTTTTTTTAATCTTCACCCAAGGACATACTTATTTATTTATTTTTTGAGAGAGACAGAGGCATCTATGTGACACACGTTAATAGGGTGTCTCCTGTACGCGACCCGACCAGGGATCAAACCCTAAGTGTGTGCCCTGACCAAAGAGATGTAAGGGACGATGCTCCAGCCAACGGGGCCACCCGACCAGGGTGAAGTTAACTTTTAAGGATCTCGTTTTCAATTGCAAAATGAAATTCCCCAGAGAAGTTGCAAAAAATCAATGTAAAGGAAACGGAGGTATTTCAAAATTCTATTAACCAATTCTAATGTCTCAAAGATGCATATTGACAGAGCTCATTTTACCTGAGTGTTTCCAAGGGCTTCGAGGTAGGGAAGTATTAATTTATTGCAGCATAGGGGAGTGCAGCTTGGTGTCTAATAATATGAATGAAGTGTTCACGTCCTGGCCTTAGTCATTTGTGTCTGACGTTGTGTAACTCATTTAACTTTTCTGCTTCTCAATTTCTCCATAACAAAATAGGGATAATAATGCTGTTTATCTTATGGAATTCTTGAAAAGTTTAAATGAGTTGATGTTTGTGTATAAACTCAGGGAGGTTCCCAACACAGCTGAGTTCACTGCAAGCTTATAGACACATGTGCATCCACACACAGAGTGTCTATAGGTATTGGGCATTTTTGTAAATTATTCCATTTAAGAAGAAAAATACTATTAACTATATATAATAATAAGATTGCATAATTTTCAAAGCTTGTCTTTATTTCACAAATGAATCTAAGGCTCAGAGAGCTTTGTAGGTTTTTTTTCCTCAAGTTCATATAAATCCTTATTTGCGTATCTCCAGAATATACTCATTTCTCACTAAAAGAGTGGGTTTTAAAATCTTCTCCACGACATACAGAATAAACGTAAAAAGAGGCTTTATACTCTGATAGGGAATGAAACACCCTTCTAATTGTCGCCACATGTTTCTTGTCCCCCAACACTTCCCCCTTTGTGTTCTCTCTTTTCTCTGATCCAATCAGTGACCAAATTCTCAGTCTCACTGAAAAAGCTATAAAACCACAAACTCAGAACCCATCCTCCCATAATACCAATATGTTTCCTGTCACTAAAACACTCCTGGGTGTAATACAATCCTAAAATTTAGGGAAGTAAAAGCAAAAATAACCCACAACCCTGCTATGATTTCTAAGTATCCAGAAGTCTTACATTTTTCAGTAATTGTTTCTCCCTAAGGCAGCTGGAGATAAAACAAGCTCTGGGTTACAGGATCCAGTGAAGCCCCATAGTCCTCCGTGAGCCGCTTTTCTATCCCTGTCATTAATATGTGAATAAGGTTTTTTTATTTTGTTTTGTTTTTTGGTCAGGACAAGCATGAACCGCTCTAGTTTGCATGAGAAAAGAAATTAATTTGCAAACTTCAGTACTTATTAATGGTAACAAATTATTTGCCACACATCTCAGTGTTCACCTGAGACACTACCAGTGTGTCAGTGTGTCAG
>PVJD01013689.1:0-32717 GCA_004026545.1 Mormoops blainvillei
GGGAAGAAAAAAATTTGGGACAACTGTAATAGCATAATCAATAAAATATACTTTAAAATATAGATATCCAAGGTGGAGCAAGGGTAGGTTTATAGTTGTTTGCATGGAAAATAATATAAGACATAATAATACAAGAATAAACTGTGTTTTATGTACTCACAACTGTAAACCTACTTTTGCCCCACCTTGTATGTAGAGGTACACTGTTTTAAACTGCTATAGGTTATGACATGGTATGAATGAACCTTGATTTATTTAATCACTGTGTGGTTAACTATTGCTGCATAACAAAGCACACTAAAACTTAGTGGTATTAATCAGTTAAAAAAAACAAAACAACAACAACAATAAAAAAACAACTTTGTCACAAGCTGTCCAGAGGTCTGGGCTCTCTTTAGTCACATTGTTTTCCCAACTGAAAAAGTAACTTCTCTCTGCAGGGAACCTAACAGTCTACCCTCACCAATAATAATGTGCTATTACAAAAATGTCAGCATAAATCAACCAAATAGCATCCATTTATATCCATGCAATTTACTACAACTTTAAGCAACTCCTAATTAAGAGGTACATTTCCCAAAACATTTTGTTTTTATCCATCTTTCAACTTTGGGCTTCAAGTAGGCAATGAAACTTAGGAAAAATGCCAAAAAATGATCTGCCAAGAAAATCTATAGTTGAAACTAAGAGCCAAAAACAAAAATTCCAGAAAGGTCAGCTACTTTACCTCACCTTTTGGCAACTCCTACTGGATACTCTTCCCAAACTTAATAACGAGTATTTATTTCAGAAAGAATCATGAATTTCCCAGAGTCAGTGATCTAGCGTATTATGACTGTTAAATTGTTCCAGGGTATTGTTTCACTAAAATCAAGACTGAGTAGAGGGAATGAATAAATTCCATTTCTAACAGTGCCTCACTAGGCTGGGCATGTGTGAAGGATGGATGGCCCCAGGACACCAGATCAAATTGTTGTACTGCTGAGCTGCAGTGGGACAACCCCAAGAAGGGAGGGCAGAAGAAAACCCATTAAAGCTGCCCTGAGGCCCCACTTCAAACAATGGGAGCAAGCTGCAGGCAGCAGGAAACAAGCAGCAGGCAGGCCAGGCTGGCAACAGCAATAAGGGAGGACAAGAGGGGGTTGTTTCCTGAGCTGCAGGATGAGCTCAGGTCTCAGAGGCAGAATCCCAGTCAAGCACCATATAGGCACAGCTGCCAATTGTATCTCAACAGTCTTTGTGTGTACAGTGGTCTATGAACTGAGACTGTCACCCTGATCTTTTTAGCCCCATCTGTACTAACAGATAAAATCCCTATGTATAGTATTACCTTTAAATGTGTGTACAACATCAGCATAAATACAGCGATCATACCACTTCTGTGAATACAAATAGAGTGATAGGACATGTACAGGGAGGATAATAATCTGTGATAGCTTTTCATTTTGTAAGTAAATTTTCTTTACAGTAGAGTACAGTAGAACCATTTTTGTTGAAACTCTGTCTGCATATAATAAGAGAAAATATTAGAATTATATACAGTAAAATGTTATTCGTGATTATCTATGGCTTTTGGAATAACAGATGATTTTTTTACCTATTTTCTTTTATTTGCTTGTATTTTTAAAATTTCCTAAAATAAACATGCTTTTAAAGTAAGTTTTAAAGGAGTTTTGTTGTAGAATTTTAATAATGAAAGCAAACAACTTCTAATGTTTGCTTTAATTTATCTTCAGTTTCAAAGATTTTATTTCGGAAAAGAATCTGAATATCTAAAGATAGAGCATGACACAATATATTCATGTACCCTTTGGGAAAAAAAGGTTCTATAAATAAGTCACAAGAGGTCCTTGGCAAGGGCTCAATATCAGTAATAGAGCCAGTCCTAAACTCTAAAAGAAAAAGTTGGCCAGAATATCAATTCTACTGAATTTCAGAATTCTGGCATATAAGAAAGGCTGATTTTTTCCCTTGACTATTGGCATCATACTTTGGAACAATAGTCAGGGATTGGTTTCTCATTCTCTACAAATATGGAGGCAGTACTAGAGACAGCTCACATTAACTCAAGACTTTGGATTGTGCACATCTCTTCCCAACTCTGCATTCAGTGACATCACATTGATGGCTTGAAATCAGCCTTGGTGGGTGTGTTTATATGGTGGAAATTGGCAAATGCTACAAATTATGGCTTTCTCCTCCTCCCACGGAGAACTAGTTGTTAAGCATGGGAATATCTAATTTTTCCTAATTCAGCAGAGCCATTATTAGTCTAGTGCTTGAATTGGGGAGTGAAAAATTTTATTTGTATCAAATCAAGACTATATTGATGTAAAAACTTCAGAAGTTGGATTCAATCTCTTGGCTCTGTTGTAAGCCATCTGGGTATCTCGCTGTTTCTCATGGGCTTCAGTTCTTCCACCTCTCCAATGGGAGGGCTAGACTATGATGTGTAAGGTCCCTTCTAGACAAGAACAGTTTATGATTGAAAGCTGGAAAGGCAGTGGTTAGAGGTTCAGGCTTGAGAGAGAAGAAAGCCCTTGGTTTAAATCTTGGCTATGCATTTACTAGCATCTATGTGATGACCTCAGGGAGGTTATCTACCCTCTCCTAGCCTCCATTTCCTCATCTTTAAAATAATGATAATAATAATAATAATAATAAATACCTTCATTATAGGGCTGTCCTTAGGATTAAGTGAGATCATTCTCAGCATTCACAGTAGTAGGCACCAGTAAATGTTAAGTATTAGCATTAACCCTGTTCTTACTTGTCTCTAACAAAAAAAAATGCCTTAGAACTATAGGGAAAACCTGATTTACTAAGACGTCTATGTGATGTTGCCTAGGCTCCATTAGATATTATAACCCAGTACAGATTAATTGGCACTGAAAATAGTGGAAGAGCATCACTTGCAATATAAATACTGATAATAAAAGAGGGATGTGGGCCTAACATTTATTGCCTGCTCTGCTAGGTCTTTAATACACTGTATCTTGTTTAATGATCTCACTCCCTGGGTTATCCAGGTGTTTTATGTTTGTTTTGTTTTTGCCCTTTTCACATTAATGGACAATGAGATTCAGAGATGTTAGGTCACTTGCTCAAGGATTTACAGCTAATAACGATTGCTAAACCAGAAATCCTCTCCAAAAGAGAATTGCCCAGATACAACCTGAAAATATTGGAAGACTACATTTTTTTAGAAACACAAGCATCAGAGCAATTCTGTTAATTAGAAGGTACAGGAGTAGATAAAAAGTAACTCTGGAACAAAAGTGCTCTCATAGATATAAAACATAAAATCTGCAAAGTTATGAGGTTATGGTGGATAAATCCAATAATTTTCTACAAAAATTAGCCTAAATCAATAATAACGACCTTAGGATATGTGTGAATCAACCTACGGTTCATTTATAATTCTACAAATATTTGAATACCTACATGGAAGCTTTGTGTTAAGTCTTAGGAGGATGAAAAGAAGATTAGGAGAAAAGGCTAAAGGAATTTACAACACCAAAAGTTCACTTCCCACTGAGGTGGCATTTAAATGAGCTTTAAAAGATTGGAAGAATTTCATTAGCTAGAGATTATATGGCGAGGGAGAGGCACTCCAGAGGGAAGGAATAGCGTAAACAAACATTCAGTGGGGGAAGGGGTGGTAGAAAAGATTGAGCCAAAAAGGCACAGGGACTATCTAGGACATACAAGATTAAGGACTCCAGGATGTCTGAGATTAGAGTACATTACGGAAGTGGTGGGAAAATAATCTAGAAAGATAGATCTTGAAAGGGTTTTAGTGTTAGATTCAAGGGTTTGACTTTGTTCAACTGGCAGGAAAGCACCATTAAATGTTTTGATAGAAAGTGATGCTATCAGACAAATGATTTAAAAATATTAATACAGGAGAGCTGGAAAATCAGAGAAACTTTGCACATGAGATAGGTTAAGGTGCTATGCAGGATGCAACAGGAGTGTTAAGATATGGTCTTTATCCGCAAGAAGCATATACAGGGCCTGGGAGAAGTAAGGTTTGCTTGAGTGTGGTTGGTAGGGTATGTGAGTGTCTTGCACGAGATGGACAGCAATTTGAACATTTCACCTAAATGTCATATGGTATGCTTGAGTGTGATATTGTTATGTTACAGAATTACATGCTTATGTTTTATAATAAAAGATTTTGTAATAAAAAAGGGCATTATTGAGCCAGACCCTGTACTCATATAAACTAAAATCAACAAATATGAAACAATTATGTGCTGCTCAGTGCAGTTCTATAAGTGTTTTAGTATATGTCAGTGATTACTGACTAGTAACTTCTGAAAATGTTCCTTTTTTCACAAATGTTACTTTCTGTGCCAACTAGTATTACAGGCACATTGCAGCCCTGAATTTTAAACCCTGTTAAGTGGAAATCTTCCTTCTTTCCTCACATTAACACATCCTCATTCACCAGAGGGGAAAACAAAAGGCTTTACAATGATAGTCTTTTTCTTAAGGTGGTCTTTAGATTCTCTCTCCACATTTTGTTTAACAAACTAGATCTTTATAGGGTACCAAGGTCCCCTGGAGATGACACAGCCACACCCTCCCAGGTCCCAAATCACCTGTGCTAATTAGCTAAACAGACTTCTGAGATTACAAGCAAATATCATTTAGGAAGAAAAACATGCCATCTCTATGGCAACCTGAAGGTCTGAGAGGGTGCCCACCTTGAAATCATCAAACAATGGTCTCTTAGAGAAGACTCTAAGGCCTAGCTTAGACAATCTCTTATTAAGAGATTGACTATTGTTACTGTATCCATTTCTCAAATCCAAAAATATAAGCTCTAACTTTTGAAATTCTTATGCAAGTAGTCTTTTTTCTTTCCACACCTCATTGACATATAATGTTGTGATGGTAAAGGAAAAGAAAAAGTTCACTCATATAGTGGACAATGATTAGGCAACAGCTGTGTGCAAATGACTGTGAAAAATGCTCTAGGTATACTATAACAAAAATGGCAATGTCATACCCTTTGAGATGTCAACATCTATCCAAGGACACCCTTGGGAATAGAGGAGAGAATGACCAACATTTTCGGGTACCCATTTTGCAATGATCACTATAGGAGACATTAGCATTACAAAGATCATATACTTGGATTTTCTAAGCCAGTGTTGATGACATTGTCTGTGCTATCACTACCTAAACCATCAAAAATGTGCAAATTTGCTTTTCACATACAGGGATTATTTTCAATATTTTAGGATCCAAAGTATATCTCCTAATTGCTTCTTATACCTTGAAGCATATAACAGCTCTTTGACAGAAGAGGTACCTTGGTTTTGGGTTCAGAAAATATAATCACTATATTTGTTTACTCATTCAACACATATTAATTGAACACTGCCATATACTATGAACAACTATATGGATACAGTGGTGAACAGGGAAACGAAGGTCCCTGGCCTCATGGAGCTTAGGTTCTATTGAGAATACTCACCCAATATATAAATAAATCAGATAATTTTAGAGTGGACACAAATGATGAAGGAAATCACAAGTGATGTGATAGAGTATGGCAGTAAAAAAACCTAGTTTATTTTTTTAATTTAATCTTTATCGTATTTTTTCCATTACCATTTAGTCCTCTTATACCCCCTTCCCCAGCAACTGCCACACTTTTAAAAACCTATGTTAGACTGGGTGGTCAGGAAAGGCCTCCCTAAGAGAATAACATTTGAGTGAACATCTTCATGATGAAAAGAGTCAGTCAGGAAAATCTCTTAGGGAAGAAAGTTATGGATAGAGGGAACAGCAAATACAGAGTTTTAGAGGCAAATAATATTAACTATGTGACCAGCACTGTTAAAATGCTTTACAGAATGAAATCACTTAATTTTCACCACAACCTCATGAGGTAGATACTATTAATAACACCAGTTTTCAGAGGAAACTGAAACAAAGAGAGGTGGCAAGACTAAAGTCAATAGCTAGTAAATGGCAGGTCTAGGGTTGAAACCTAGGCAGCCTTGCTGGAAAATCTCTGTCTTAACTGTATTTTAGGGAGGTATTCAAGCAATACCAGAATCTATCCTTAGGACTTGGAATTGTCACAACAAACACTGAAAAGTCTTACAAAGCAACCTAGGAAGTTCTGGGGTTCACTCTAACTGGGTTGCTAGGAAGGAATAATTATGAGCAGTGCAAGTACTTTCTTCATATTGAATCAGATTGAAACCATGGAATTTTGACCTATGGAGATTTCCCTGAGCTCCCAAACTTAAACTTTTCTAGAACACTCAAAAGTGTCAGAAAAAAAGTGTTCAGAAATACCAGAGCATAAATATATTAACCCTCTTCATAAACAACCACCATAAATTCAAGTGCCTATCACCTACCTAAAGAGTTCTCTAAGTAAAACAGTTTGATTGAAAGTGTGAAGAAGCTAGCAACATATCAATACAAGTACTTAGTTCAGGGGTGTAATCATTGTTCTTCATTTCCCTGGAATTTTTCATCTGTAATACTTATCTATTAAAATAACAATAGTAGAAGCAGTATCTTTCATCTGAATTTTTAAAAAACCTAAAACCACAATAGTTACAAACACTAATGTATTGCCCTCGTGCTATAACAACAAAGTGTAGAAAAGTTTTTTCAATTTCCTTTGAAGACAAACAAGGGTTTGAACTCTAAATATTTTTGTCCACTCCACGTCATTCTAGACTGTCCTTTATTACTTTTTAGCTGTTGCACTGTTTTCAGTATTATCCTCTCAGTATGTACACAGACACACAGGCACACAAATAGGCAAGTATAGATAATTTATTCAACGAATGCTTACAATTGATGGTAAGAGAACCTGAAAACACACAGGATTTGGGCAAAAGCAAAAGAAATGTTGGAACTGGAAGACATGTGGCAGAATTTTATAATTATAAGCACTGGAAAAACACTACACTATACAAGATCCAAAAAGCTGCAACTAACAAGCTAGACTTCCTCTACCTGCTATTTCAGAGTCCCTAGCCCAGAGTTAGATGACTTACTTCGACTCAATCCCAGTCTGGGCCCTAAAACGTCATTTGAATCTGGAATTTGGTAAAATTCCACTTGCACCCCTTGCCTCACTTTTCATACCTGACAAACACTGAAATAGGACAATGACAAGAAACAGATAGTCATTCTTTCATAAAACTGCTTCTCAGGTCACTTATTACCTTACAAGATGAAGTCCAACTTCCTGACCACAGCAAGGCCCCCTAGATATACTTTTTAGACCTTCTCTGTTACCTCCACCAATTACTCTTTATACTAAAATTCCTCTCTTCCACCTTCCTTTTCTATACATTGTTACCTTTATATGTAATACCACCCCTTCTTCCTTTCCTTACTCCTGCACCTGCCCCTTCTCCTGGATAACTCCAACTTGCCATTTCTTCTTCAGGAACTTTTAGAAGAGTAACTCAGGAAGTTAAGTATATTATGGTCTAGAATAAGGTTAACTAGAGACTGAGAAGGTCCCTAGTTAGGAAAGTATTTTATATACTTTTAACCTTTTTTAACACATTGACCTGTTAAATCAGAAATAGGCTATATCTAAAAAATTTGTTACAAATACTTGTTAAAGTATCAAAATTTACAAATGATGGAAAGCAGATTCAAAGTTATTTCTATATCACATCATTTGTACTGGGTTCCCCAAGAAGCCTTGTTTGACAACTCTCACACAATTTAGGGTGCCTTAGACTCCCATAGCACGCCAACACATAGACTAGAATTCTTCATTAGAACTATCAGTTTTCTTGTCTGTTCACCTTACTAGGCTATGAGTTCCTCAAGAGCAGGGAGGATACATTATTTGTTTCTGTATTTCCCGGGCCAGGCGCAGCATGTGGTACAGAGTAGGCATTTGCTGAATAGGAACATGAACACTGACAGCTAAAGTAACTAGGAAACACCAAAAATTCCTTTGAGAACTAATATGACTTCATCTTGTTTTATCTTTAACATCTAAGCAGACCTCAGTTTGATGGATAATTACTCTTTAGAAATTGTCTCATTTGATTTCTTATTATAAAACTCATTCAACATTCTTTTTGACTTGGAAGACTGCAGATAAAATAGAGCAGAAGGATTTGTTTAGCGATCCTGTCTTTTGAATTCTGTCTATGAGCTGACAACACAGCATAATATAAGGTATAGGTAGAATAAAGTAGCTGAAATGGAAAGTTTGGAGTTCACATCCTTTCCAAAGACTGGCATTTCTAGACCAGGCATGGCAAGGGGGCATGAGGCAGAAATAGCTTCAGAGTCCTAGGGATATATACAGGGTTGGGAAAAAGTAGGTTTACAGTTACAAGTACACAAAACACAGAGTTTATTCTTGTATTATTTATTAATCATTGTATTATTTTCCATACAAAAAAACTGTAAACCTACTTTTGCCCCACTCTATAGTTTCAACATGATTCAAGACAAAGCAGAACCCCAAACTATCCTGGAAGCCGATCTATCCACAGAATTCAGTAGATATCTTCAAGTCCTTGCTAATCGGTTATCCCCCTGCCCCTTCCCTATATTATCAACCTCTTAATCTCTACTGGCTCCTTCCCTACCTCCTAAAAAATGCACAAGCCTCCTACATCATTTAATTTGAGTCTCAAACTAGTACCATAAAGTAGGCAATATCATTACCTTCATTTTAGAAATGAGAAAATTGAAGGGCAGAGAAAGAAGTAAATTACCCAAGACCACACAACTAGTAAGTGACCATATCTAGAAGTCTAATCCAGATATGTCTGACACCAAAATCATTGTTTTTTAACCACTCTGCTAGTATTACCTTCTTATCATACTTAAACAAGCAGTAATTGTAGGTTTTATCCCCATTATCCTGTCTTCCAAGGTAATGGAAAACAATTGGCTATACTATCTACATAATACTTTGCTTTGTACTGAGAAATTCATGATCATGCCTATCTCTAATAATTTCTTGTTAAAATTAAACACAGATGGTTTGGGCTTTAGGCTCTTTTTAGCATATCTTTAATTAAGTCAGTTAAACCTGGAAAAATTTATTAAGTGCTTACTAGGTGCCCATTCTGTATTTCAGAACTAAAAACAAGCTGTTGGCTTAAAGTTGGAGCAATGTATAAATATGGAATACAGGATACTGAGGAATAGGTATGAGTGAGAAAATGTTCAGTATTCATTTTAAATGCTCACATGTTCAGGATAACTAAAGGACAGAGGTTGTCATTATTTGCTTTTGGGAAGTACAGGTTTTAGGGAAATACCACCTGCTGAACATATTTGTAGTTGAGGAAATAAAAAAGATACCCATGCACATATCTTACTTGCACAGAGTCAACAGAAGTTGATCCAGAACTGCTATATTCAGAGCAGCTGCTAGGAAACTGGACCCAGATGGACAAAACTCATTAACTTTAAGAAGGCAATATTTCTAAACACACTGACAGTTGTGTCAGTCATATCCAGAGGCAACCAGATGTGGTGGCTACCATCAAATAATCCCAAACTCTAGAGATCTATCCAGCTTTCTTTTACTTCAATTGCTGGGATCCCCACATACTTTCATGCATGCCAATATCCAACTGTGAATCTCACTCTTCCATTCTGTTCAACTATGAGTATTCTCTACATGAAATTATCAATCCATTAATCTAGTGTCTTACTATGCACATGACGCTGTTAGAAACACAAGGGCATATCATATAAGGCAGCATTGGGCTCCATCTCTCGGGAGCTTACAAACTACTAATATATGGGAGATAAGAAAAGAATAACACACATGAGAAGATTACAGTAGTCTCCCCCTTACCCATGGTTTTGCTTTCTGTGGTTTTAGTTACCTGCAGTCAACCACAGTCTGGAAATATTAAATGGAAAATTCCAGAAATAAACAATTCATGAGTTATAAATTGCGCATCTTTCTGAGTAGCGAAAAACTCTCATGCCGACTTGTGACTGGCCCCCAGGATGTGAACTGTCCCTTTGTCCAGCACATCATATCAGATCAACTGTTACAGTATCACAGTGACTGTGTTCAAGTAACCCTTATTTTACCTCATAATGTCACAAAGTAAAAGTAAGTGATGCTGGCAATTAGGTCAAGGAGAAGCCCTGTAAAGTGTTAACTTTAAGTGAAAAGGTGAAAGTTCTTGATTTTCTTGATTTAAATAAGGAAAAAAAATCATATGCTGAGGTTGCTAAAATCTATAGTAAAAATGAATCTTTCATCCATGAAATTGTGCAGGGGAAATAAAACATTTGTGCTAGTTTTGCACTTGCACCTCAAACTGCAAAAGTTATGACCACAATATGTGATAAGTGTGTAGTTAAAATGGAAAAGGCATTAAATTTGTGGGTGGGAGACATAAACAGAAAGCATGTTCCAATTGATGACAATGTATTACACCAGAAACCATTGAACCTATATAAAGACTTCGTAAAGGGATCCCCTGAAATGAGTGAAACCAAGTCATTTACTGCATATAAGGGATGGTTACACAGATCCAGGAATAGATTTGGACTGAAAAATATAACATTTACTGGGGAGACTGAACCTGCTGATGAAGAAGCTGCTGCCACATTTCTGGCAGAGTTGAAGAAGTTGAATAAGAAGAAAGGTATTATGAAGTCTGTCCAGAAGGTATGCAGCCATGTAATATAAAAAATAGAGATATTTATTGAAGAAGATACAGGATACAAGAAGCATTGTACATAGGACAATGATGCCTCAGTCCCCTTCAAAGTAGGCATCTTGGGACCTCACACATTTCTTCCAATCGCCATCAGCTGCCCTGTCATATTTTTCTGAATCTCATCGCAGGCCTGAAATCTCCTCCCTTTCAAAGGTGATTTTAGTCTTGGGGAAAGTCAGAAGTCACAGGGCGCCAAATCTGGGCTATAGGGGGGCTGAGTCACCTGGGTGATTTGACATTTTGCCAAAAAACTCCACACAAGACATGATGCCTGAGTTGTCATGATGAAACTGCCCATCACTAGTTGCCCATAGCAAGTGAATAATCTGAATAGTTTCCACAGAGGAATGTTCAAGCTTAATTCAAAATCTAATGAGGATTTACTGTTCTACTCACTCAGTCATTTTGAATGTGACTGCCACATCGTACACATGTTCATTCAATAGCATCTACTGTCCCCAGTGCCTAGTACAGTGAAGTCATCATTGTTCATGGATGTGAATTCCAGTCCACTCTCATCATCTGCCAAGTCACACAAAAGTGTTCTCACTATATTAACAATGGCTGAACTTTTTCTGGACAAATTTCATATATATAGGGAAAAATCATTGTATATATAGAGTTTGGTACTATCTACAGTTTCAGGTATCCACTGGAGGTCCTGAAAGTTATCTCCCACATTTAAGGGGGACTATTGTACTACAGTATACTGCTCTAATCTATGATGTATCAAATGAGAATATAGACAGGCATATAGGATTTCAGAAGAAGAAACAGAGATAGATGTTTTGGGGTAAGCATAATGAGGGCAGTTTAATAAAGGTGTTGTCACCTGAACTTTTGAAGGACAAGTGGGTATGATTTTATAGGAAGGGGGACTTTATAAGCAATGAGGGGTGAAAATGATTCATTGAAGGGAAAAGGAATGAATGAGTCTGGAAACTAGTCTTGGGCCAGATCAAAGAGGTCTTGTGTTCCCAGTATACAGTCTGTCATCCTATAGAAACCTGAAAGCTAGATCTATCCTGATGATAGTCTATAGGATATTGCAAACATTGATTTACCATTCTTAATTTTGTGGAAAGCATTCTTTTCTACACAATATTTAATTATTTTTATGCTATCACTTTTAATTGTTTTCAAGGACCTTTCTCCCTCTTGTTGATTAAAATAACATATTTATGTTATGAACCCCAAGCTTCAATTCCTTTATCCCTTGGTAGTCACAACCTGAAAAGTTGCTAATGCCAATCACACTGCACTTAGCTTAATTAAATGCCCAAATAGATTGTTTCTCTAACACAAAAATTACCTGGAGAGAGAATGAAAAGAATAGGGAAGGATGATATGAGAAGCAGAAGCCAGAAGACATATTTATATCACTCAGGAAGCCATACTGGTTATCCTAATAATAACATACATTTATAGAAAGATTTCATCCTGAAGATTCCCAGAGTCCCAAAATAATGAGCACTTGCAGTGAATAGACAAAAGGAGCTTCTCAGCCATCCGAGAAAGAAAGCACACCCCTCCAAGCCCAGTGCACTGTCATTCCTGGGACAGTATTCAATTATAGCCAAAGGATTTTAAAGGAAGCTGGATGGAACTTCCAAGTCATAAAACCTGGACAGTATGTATGAAGAACGCCCCAAAATCTTTTCGCAGGAGAGAGCCTGGGAACAACAAGCATGCCCCCAAGTATACCTGTGCATTAAGAGCACTGAAGCTTCAGAAGGCAGTGAAACCTCATTGATATAAGATGGTTCAAAATACCATCAGGTATTGTTTTATATCTTGAAGCCATAGATTTACCTTACTAACACATACTTCTAAGTAAATTCATTCATTAAATATGTAGTGGGAGTATATAAGAAGAAGTTGACAGTCTCTTCAGGATTCAAGCCACTCCATTAATAATGAACAGTACATTTTTCCAGTTCTATTCCCAGAGCTAACATTAAGCAGCTGTATGATTTTGGACAAGTCATTTGGCATCTCTGGAATCAATTTCATTAAGTTGTGTGTGTGTGTGTGTGTGTGTGTGTGTGTGTGTGTGTGTGTGTGTGTTTAAGAGAGAGGGGTGGGCAAGGGAGGGAGAGAAGAAGAGAGAGACAGACAGACAAACAGACAGCCCTGGCTGGTGCAGCTCAGTTGATTGAGTGCTGGCCTGCAAACCAAAAGGTCACCAGTTCAATTCCCAGTCAGGGCCCTAGCCTGGGCTGCCGGCCAGATCCCTGGTCGGGGGTGTGTGAGAGGCAACCACACGCTGATGCTTCTCTCCCTCTGCTCCCTCCCTTCCCCCATCTCTAAAAAATAAACAAAATCTGTAATAAATAAGAGAGAGAGAGAGATGCTACACAACACTAATATAACTCTTTAGTAACTCTTTTGCCTGACTGTGGAATAGTTACAGTTCATTTGACTCAAGACCCCATTTTGTTAGGAAACCTGAGAAATACAGTCTACTAGAAATACAATCTACTAGATAGGATGAAGCTCTCCAGTTACAACAAGTTTAAGGGAAAAAAAATTAAAAAGGGAGTGAATTGTAAGAGTTCATAACGTAGACAAATGAGTAAAATCTATAGGTATATTGATGTATAAATTAAACCATAAAGGTCATCTAGTATAGTCATTTTCAAATGATTCCTTGGAGCATCAAGATTTCTTGAGAACATCTCAGGGTCCACCAAGGGGATCAAGTGGGCTGTCCTCTCACAAAAAATGTCTTCTGCAAAACACTGTCTATTTTTTGAAAAATATATTCAGCCTATGCCAGTATAATTACGGCTAGAATTCCTTCCCTCTCTAGGTGGCCTATTGTACTTTTGGAGAGCTCCAACTATTAGATGGATTTTCTTCATATTGAGCTAAAATTTATTTCCTGCACATTCAACCTATTGATCTTAGTTCAAGTCCTTGTGGCAATATAGAACAAGGTTAATCACTTCCCTTGTGACAGTCCTTTAAATATTTAAAGACAGCTAACATATCCCAGAAGTCTCCTTTTCTCCAGTCTCAATATCCCCAGTTCTTTCATCTATGCTTGCACTTCCGACTCTCTTACAAATACAAGCCAGTTGCCTTACATGTGTGTTAAACCTAATGGCCCAGAACTACCCTTAAACTTTGAGATACCATCTAACCAGTGCAGAAGAATGCAGGGCAATTACATCTATTGGTCTAGACACTAGGCTGTATTTACTTCTATTGATGCAATATGACATTACGGTAGCTCGAAACAAAGATGAACCTCCTCAAATTCAGGGCAGTGAAGAGACTTGCACTAACACAGGAGAAAGTCAGCTGGAGCTGGAGGCAGCATGGACCTATTAGAAGAGTGTGAACAACAAAGTGGGGTTATTATTGTAGGTATATTGTCAGGATGGTTTGGTGGAGTAAGCAATATTTTTCCCATTCCCTCTAACTTTTCTGAGAGTCTATGACTCCATGAACTAACTAACATCCTACAATCTCTTATAAATCTTTGCATCTGGGACAATCAGAACCTCTTCAGAGTTTCCTCAAAAGTTAAGTTAACAAAGCAAGTTTCTGCAAGTAATCTAGTGGGCAGTTAGGAGTATAACACCAGTTGCCCTGGTAATTTCATACAGGAAGATCTTTCCCAGGTAGGTAAGCAGGTGAGAAAAATAAAAAGTAGCAGGGGCCTATTTTCAGCTCCCAAACACATGCATAACATCTAGAAGAACAAGGCTTAGAAGCTGAGTTCCTAGACCTCAAGCCACGAGTCTTTATCTTCACAAGTGAGAGCTTATCTCAATACCAAGCATATGTATTTGTACCTTCACTTTCCAGACACCTGCACATCTGCTACCTGTGAAGGAGGCCTTGAAGGGTTCTTCATTCATATCAAACATTCTGTCTAGGTTTAGATAACACAATAACCCACATTTTATTCAGAAAAAAATTGTTCTGAGACTTTAAAGCTGTGCTTTGATTTTGCCATTGTGAAAGGGTGGTCTATTCAGTCAAGCACATTTCCTTCCCTCACCATGGCAGCCCCTTGACAATCCTCACGAAGATTACAGAATTCAGAGCAAATTGAAAGACACTTTTTCTATACCTTGAACAGACACTTTTCTCTCTTTCCACAATCAATTCAATGAAGTTTTCATTGAGCACTTCCTATGAGATAATATCTGAAAATCACTTTTGTCTAATGAAAGGAAAAAGAAAACTTAAGTTCCTTAGTGTTATACATATTATATAGAACATTTGTATTGGGACTTTCAGCCTAATTTTGAGCCTTATCTCCAGCCATCCAGATTCCTGTATCACCCACCCCAACACGCACCTACATTACATATGCTGTAGCCACACCTACTTACCATTCCCCAAATGTACCATGCATTGTGTGTGTGTGTGTGTGTGTGTGTGTGTGTGTGTGTCTCTGTGTGTATGTGTACTCATTCAGTTCCCTATGTGTGGGAGACCCCTGTCTACATGAGGGTTCAAACTCAACTTCCAAATTTAACTTTAATTTCTTTCTGTAGCCTTTCCTATCTCCTCACTTACCAAATCAGTTAATCACTCAACTGCACTCACGAGGCAACACTGTTATAACATTAACTAATGTCTATTAAGGTTACTTGCTTATGGTCATGTATTTCCACTATACTCAAAGTCAGAGGGTCTGTTTTAGCTACCCTCATATTCTTAATAACTAGCACAGTGTCTTGAACAGAGTAATGTTTGGGAAATGTTGAGAAATGAAAGGATGGAAGGAAGGAAGGAAGGATGGAAGGAAGGGAGGGAGGGAGGAAATAAGGAAAGGAAGCCCTCCCTTTACTAAACTTTGAGCTTCTTCAGGGTGATTACTGTATCTTATTCATTTTTGTACCCGCAGTGGCTTGTGCCCACAGCAGACCCATGATAAAACTTTGTGGAATTGAAAGCAGGTTTAAAAAAATATTCTTTAATACAAAATCAGTAAATATATGGCTGCTTTCCAAGTGCTTATAGTCTTAAAATTTAAAAGAATAGTTTAATTGGGAAGCAATTCAGTAACAAGACAATGACCTCAAGTGCCCTAGATGTTCAGAGAATGGAGAAGTAAGTGAGTGCTGGAGCTGTGTAGGGTAGCACTTATCAAACTGTAGTGCAAAGTAATTTGTTAAAATGCAGAAGCTGGGTGAGTAGGTCTGGGAGGACCAAATTATTAGCTGCATCAAAAACTCTTCTGAGGAGTTTGGATGTTCCATTTTGAATTCTTAAGGAAGAACTTAATGTAACACCTTCACACTTCATATTGTTATAAAGATGTTCAGTTTATAAAACACATTTTTCTATACATAGCTGTCATCTGGTCTTCACAACACTGACTGTTAGGTCAAGTGCTTTGTTTCCATTCCCATTATACAGGATGAGGAATCTAAGGCTCACAGAAGTGAAAATACATTCCCATGATTATTCAAATTTGGATTAGAGATAGTACCCAAACCAAGTTTTTATGATGCCCACTCCAAAGTAATTGTTCATCACATCATGCTAAAGATTGCCACTTTAAACCAAGGGTCCTATAAAGGGGCACTTCTGAAATTATCTTCACATTATTCCAATCTCTTTAACTGCAGCTCACTATCTGGCTAAGGAAAATCTTCCTTTGCCTTTAGAATTATAATTTTCTGATCCAAAAGGCTATTAATTTCCTTCTATTTAGTCACTGAATGATTTCTCTCTGCCTTATCCATTCTTGTTGTATGTTAAAGAAGAATGAAATTGGCCCTGGCCTGGTAGCTCAGTTGGTTAGCGTTTCATCCCAATATGCCAAGGTTGTGGGTTTGAACCCTGGTCAGGGTACACACAAAAATCAACCAGTGAATGCATAAACAAGTGGAACAACAAATTGATGTTTCTTCTCTCTCTCTCTCTCTCTCTTTCATTCTCTCTTTCTCTCTCTCTCTCTCAAATCAATAAAAAGTTAAAAAAGAAGAAGAATCAAATTATTTGAGTAGGACTATGGGGAGGCACTTGCTAATCTATTTTTCTTGTGAAAATTAAATGGAACCAGTTTGAGGCTCTTAATGATAGTATCAGTCTCCTCCCACAGGCCTTCCTATTGTAGTTTCACTTGTATGTGTCTTTTGTCTATATATTTCAGTCTGGAGAATTGATCACTCTGTTATATTGTCTATTGTGACCCTACAGGAGTCTATTGCTTCCCAAATTTCCATTCTTCAATGATTCCCTTTTGGAGATTTTCAGGGCTAGGGGTTTGATAGTGTGACATCAGTGTCATACTTTCTGATGCTTTCTTTTCAGTTGCAAAGAATGAGTTCTGCCATCTTGGAAATAAATGGATCCAAATTCTGTTTAAACTGCTCAGGATTTAGGAAACACATTTTCCAGAGAGGAGAATAGAAAGGTGGACTCAGCTGAAAGTTCTACAGAACTTGTATCTTCAAACAGATGATAGAAACCTAGCAGGTTCTCAAACTGTATTTCAAATTTAATTCATTTCTAATGTATCTGTTGAATGCTTAGACAGTACCATATTGAGTTTGTATTTATCTTGTCATTAACTATTTAGGTAAAAAGTTTACTGGATATATGACCTCAGGTTAGTCCCTTAACCTCTGTGAGCTCAAATACTATTTCTGAAAAGGGGACAATGAATTATATCTATCTTGTAGAATTGCTGTGAAGATTAAATGGTTTTATTTACACAAGGCACATTGTACACTGTCTGTCATCAGACTAGGCACTCAGCAAATGGTGGCTAGTGTTCTCCCACTCTTTCTCATGCTTTCTTTGAAAATAACATGAAAAGAAACTTGGACCTGAAAAACTTGTCCTTCTGTCTTTATAGAGAGGGTACTGGAAAACAGAGCTGTTATCTGATAAATTGTAATTATACAGTGCCAAGGTAGATAAATTGGATCAGTGATTCTCATTTTCTAGACCAAGGCTCACAGTAAGAAATACATTTCAAATAACTTCACAAAACAACTCTTTCCAGTACTGCAATTGGAAATTTTTATTCTATTCAATTCCTGTCTTATTCATTCCATTCTACTGTATTAGGGGGAAAATGCTGGTCAGGATCCATACAATTGATTTTTAAAATAAAAAAATGGGTTTTATTTGATCTGCAGTTAAAAAAATTGATTTAGATGTCTCCAAACTCCATTTCCAGCAACCAAGAAAAGAAACAGTTCTTGCTCATACTATTTAGATTATTGGTCTCACTCGTCCTTCAAATTTTAGCCTAAATTCTTCCTCAGAAATCATTCCCTGATCTCTTTGGTCATGATCATGTTCCTTTCTTATATGCTGCCATATGACCATTTTCTTTTCTTCAGAGGACTTATTACAATTGGTAATTATATATTTATTTGTGATTATTTTGATTAATATATATCTCTCCCAACAAACTATATGTCCATGAGGACAGAAACTTTGTCCATTTTTTTTTCATTAGTATATTTTAGCATCTAGCCCAGCCCCGTACCTGGTACATAGTGAGAACTCTAAAATATATGATGAATGAATGAATAAACAAACTAATAAATGAATGAATAAGGTACTCACAAACCTATATGTAAACCTAGTCAGTCATCAACCTACTGTGAAATAATTAGTTGGCTTTGCTCTACAAAATGAAAGGTGTGGTGTGGTTCTGTTAAAAATTGTTGCATCTAGTAGACTAAGCTGCATCAGTGCTAGGATCAGGTCTGGCTTTGCTTCCCATTGCACCCCTGAACCAGTATAGTGTGTAACAGAAATGTTTCAAATGTTTTGTTGCATTGATAATAAATATATAGATGGGACCTGTGGAACACTTCCAAATTTCATGAAAGGTTTCCAAAGTGAACCTAATGATTGCAAATGGCTTCACACATCAAGGCTTTAATAGTATAGATATTAAAGAATATCAGAGGTCGATGACACCTTACACATCAATCATTGGTCAGCAAACTTTCTCTGCAAAGGGCCAAATAATAAGTTTTCAGCTTTGCATGCCATATGGTCTCTGTTACAACTACTCAACTCTGCTGTTGTAGTTCAAAACCAACCACAGACAATATTTATACCACCAAGAAGTATAGCTGTGTTCCAATAAAACTTTATTTACAAAAACAGATGACAGACTGAATTTGGTTGCAGCTTTATGACCCTATCTAACACTAATCCAACCCTACCTCAACTTCCATATTTTATAGGTGAGAACAGAAAAGGACTATTAAGGGGAATGGCCCATTCAAGGTCACACTGCTAGTAAGTGACAAAGTGGGGCGCTCAACATTTAACTTCAATTCTCATGATGCTACATAGCAGCCATGTTATAGGATTTGCCTGTTTCAGTACTTGTGTGGGTACTACACTTGCCTTGTTTATTGAAACTGAAGGAGTTTACCTTAAATATGATTTGCATTGGTGGTTTTTCATTGTTACTTTTTATTCTATCATCCATGTAGGGTAAAAGCCTTGAGAGGACCAACTTCGCAGGCAGATTATACAAGTCCTTTTATATTGTTCAGGTTCTTGGGATAAAGGGTGTGTACTAGGTTCTCTTAAGAAAATGTTCTGACTTCTCTGGTATTAGGGCTGGATGGGAGAATAGGTAATGAGAGCTCTATCATAACCATGTCTTACCATATGCCTTACCCAACTCTCTCACAAATCATTCAGTAGCAGGGAGTAATTGAGTTCCTACTGTATATGCAACACAAAACTAGGTTTGGGAGGGGAGGAATAATGAGGTCAAGAATATTAATAGCAGCTAACTTTTATGGGTTCTGATTACATGTTGAGCATACTATATACAGCTTTCTTAAAACTTCATCACAACACTTTAAGGAAGGATCAGATAGACTAAATTGCTTGGTATGGAGCCCAATTTTGTTCACATCAAAACCCCGGACTCTTTACCAGTATGGCTGTTCCCAAGGTCATAGATTCCTGAACACTCTTCTAAGGATTGACAACAAAATATTGAAAGCACCTAGCTCAGTGTCTAGCACATAGTAAGCACTCATCTGTTCTTATTACTCACCACTCCCTCTCATCTGCTCAACCAAAGACGCATATGAATATGTCTCTGACCATGTGGAACCTCATAACACTCCCAGAACAAGTGATAGCCTTCCACACCACTGTGCTTTTGCATGCACTGTCTATTCTTCTTTGAATGCTTCCGACCACATGTCCTCTGCTCCACTAAACCACAGCTCAAATGTCACCTCTTCTGTGACACTTTCCTGATACCTCTAGAAACAATGGATCAGTTTCCCCCCCATAATTTCCCTACCCAAGACTTTGTTCAACTCTCTATTATTGGACCTAGTAAAACATTTGTTCTCTGTTTTATCCCACCATGAACTATACTAAGACAGGGGCTGTCTTATTGGTTTCCTTTCTAATATAACATGTATTGTGTGATTTTAACACAAAGAAGGATGAAAATATAACAAAGGGAAAAAAGAAGCATAATTCATCTCCCAGGAACCTCTTTCCATCTTTCAGAAAATAAAGCAATAGACTTCCAGTCAAGATGGAGGCATAGGTAGATAAACTGTCTCCTCATGCAACCAAAAGAAGGACAATGACACATTTAAAAAAAATAACCAGAACTGCCAGAAAATCGAACTGTATAGAAGTCCAATAACCAAGGAGTTAAAGATGAAACATTCATCCAGATGGGTAGGAGGGGCAGAAACGGGCAGCAGGGGTGGAGAGGATGTGTGGCAAGGCAACAGCTGGTGTACCAGGTGGTCCCATATTTGCATTTGGATAAGCCAGGAGGATGATCTGGGTAGTGAGAGAGACAGCACAACCCAGGGTTCCAGTGTGGGAAAAGAAAGCCTCAAGACCTGTACCAGTAAAAACTGTGGGGTTTGCAGTGGTGGGAGAAACTGCCAGTCTCACAGGAGAGTTCATTTGAGAGACCCACAGGGTCCTAGAACGTACATAAACCCACCCATTTGGGAATCAGCACCAAAAGGGTCCAATTTGCTTTTGGGGAGCTGGGAAAGAAACTGAGAGCTGGCCAAGAGCCAAGCAAGCAGTACTGCTCCCTCTCTGACACCTACCCCACACACAGCGCCACAAGGCAGTGACATGGGTTGCTCTGCCCTGGTGAATACCTAAGGTTCTGCCCCTCACAACATAATAGGCATGCCGAGACAAAAAAATAAAATATATGGCCCAAACTAAAGACTGGATCAAAGCTCAAAAAATAGAACTAAGTGACGAAGAGATAGCCAACCTAACAGATGCAGGGTTCAAAACACTGGTAATCTGGAAGCTCACAGAATTGGTGGAGTATGGTCACAAAATGGAGGAAAAAGTAAAAGCTATGCAAAGTGAAATAAAGCAAAATATACAGAGAACCAACAGTGAAGGAAAGGAAACCAGGACACAAATCAATGATTTGGAGAAGAAAGAAGAAATAAACATTCAACCAGAACAGATCAAAGAAACAAGAATACAAAAAAATGAGGAGAGGCTTAGAAACCTCTGGGACAACTTTAAATGTTCCAACTTCTGAATCATAGGGGTGCCTGAAGGAGAAGAGGAAGAGCAAGAAATTGAAAACTTAGTTGAAAAAATGAAGGAAAACTTCCCCAATCTGGCAAAGGAAACAGAGTTCCGGGAAGTACAGGAAGTTCAGAGAGTCCCAAAGAAGTTGGACCCAAGGAAGCACACACCAAGGCACATCATAATTACATTACGCAAGATTAAAGCTAAGGAGAGACTCTTAAAGGCAGCAAGAGAAAAGGAGACAGTTACCTACAAAGGAGTTCTCATAGGAATATTGGCTGATTTCTCTAAAGAAGCATTACAGGCAAGGAAAGGCTAAAAAGAAGCATTCAAAGTTATGAAAGGCAAGGGCCTACATCCAAGATTACTCTATCTGGAAAAGCTATCATTTAAAATGGAAGGGCAGATAAAGTGCTTCCCAGATAAAGCAACATTAAAGGAGTTCATCATCACCAAGCCTTATTACATGAAATGTTAAGGGGACTTATCTAAGAAAAAGAATATGATAAAAAATATGAACAGTAAAATGATAATAAACTCACAACTATCAACAACTGAATCAAAAAAATAAAAACAAAAACAATCTAAGCAAACTGCTAGAACAGGAGCAGAATCACAGAAATGGAGATCACATGGAGGGTTACTGGTCTGGAAGGGGAGGGAGGAGAATGGGGGAAAATGTACAGGGAATAAGAAGCATAAGTGGTAGGTACCAAATAGACAGGGGGAGGTTGAGAACAGTATAGGAAATGGAGAAGCCAAAGAACTTCTATGTATAACCCATGGACATGAACTAAGGGCAGGGGGGAGTGCTAGTGGGAGGGGGGTGCAGAGCAGAGGGGCATAAAGGGGAGAAAAAAATGGGACACTCTAATAGCATAATCAATAAAATATACTTTAAAAAAATAAAAAATAGTAGAGTTCTTTTAAAAAAAGAAAAAAATAAAGCGATACACGAACATGGTAGGAAAATTCAATCTGTCAAAAAAAAAGTACAAAATAAAAAGTAAATTTTCTCTCTAGCCAACTCTTGTCCTAGAAGAAATGTTTGTTGACAGTTGCTTGCATAGCCAACCAGAAAAACTTTTGTGTGTATATACACATATAGTATTTCGCACAAAAGTGATTTTTCTAAACACAGTATTTTGTACTTTATTTTTTCATTTAATTACATATCTAGATATTTTTCTCAAATTATCACATATACTTCAAAATCATTTACTTATGCTTTTCTTGACATTACTGTTACAAGTGACACGGCAATGAAAACCCATATAATAATTTCCTGTGAATGTGGGGAAGTACCATATTTCATTGAATCAAAGATGCAGCCCAATTTCAGAGATATTAAAATATGCATAACATGTACATTTATAAAATAAATATTCACCTTGGAACTGATGAAATACGATATTTTTGTGTGATAGTTTCCAAGAAGGGAAATGGATCGGTCAAAGAGTATATGAATTTAAATTTTTGACATGTGTTGACAAATTGTCCAACAAAAAGGCACAACAATTTCTACTCCCATAAGCAACGTATTAGAACAACCATTTCCCAAACTCTGGCCAACACTTGGCAGTAGTCAATGCTTTAATTGTCTAAGGAAATGATTTTTCTTAACTTACATTCATGATTAGAGTTTGAAAATCATTGCACTAAATGCCTTTTCAAACTTGCAAGCTTAAGATACTCAGATTCTTTGTGAAATTTCAACAACTAATTGGACCCAGTAAATTAGAAATTTTCAA
Source organism: Mormoops blainvillei (assembly GCA_004026545.1). Taxonomy (NCBI): domain Eukaryota; kingdom Metazoa; phylum Chordata; class Mammalia; order Chiroptera; family Mormoopidae; genus Mormoops; species Mormoops blainvillei. The sequence continues at coordinate 22,970 of PVJD01013689.1, forward strand.
GAAACAGTTAATTTAAAGAGAAAGTTTTCCATTCGAAGTAGCATCTCTGAGTCAAAGCACAACAACACAGACAATAAGGCCAGATGCATGTTGTTGTTGTTTTTTTACAAGAAAAACACACCCTTCTTCCACAGGAGCAGCTGAAATCACTCAGAGATGAATCAAAAGTTCAGCGGTCTCTGCCCTCTCTCCTAATCTTGCTTAGCTGATGGCCTTCTTAGATTTCTGGACCATTGTCTCAGCCAGCCTCCAAATCTGTCCCAAATCATGCATCTTCTGGGAGAAGTTCTATCTTCTCTAGGAAACTGTCTCATTTTATCCATCAATCTTGATGTCTAGACAACAAAAACCCCTGTGTGGGAGCAATGTAGGTTTAGCTGACTGAATAATAGCTTTGAGTTGTTATTGTCATTGTCTCAAGATAGATAATTACTCACTTCCATATGGGTCCAACTGTTGCTAAGAGTGAGATGGCTAGTACAGTTCCTCACTTGGGAGATGCGAGTCGACTGGGATCTTTAGCAAAGTGTCCACTTAATCAAATGCCCCAAAGAAGAACAGACAGACAAAAACTAATTAATTTATTTAATAAATATATATTGAGCAACTACCAAGTGTCAGGCACTATGCTAAATGATAGTGGTACAGCAAGGAGTATCCAAATCTCCTGCCTCTATGGAGCCCACATTATTTGGCGGGGGGTGGAAAGATACAAACAATAAAGACACTATATAAAATCTATAGCATGGCAGATGTTGACTAGTGTTATGAAAAAAAACAAAGCAGGGAAAAAGGATAAGGAATACTGGGGTTTGCTTATCTATCATTAATTGAGCATCTATTATATGCTAGGTCTAGTGCCAAGTATGTTCTATATATGATGAAAGGAAAGAGAAGAAGGAGAATGGGACTAGGGAGGAAGACAGTCACTTCATTTAGCTTAAGCTTGTCTTTGGAATCAGTTGGGGGTGTAATGGGGCCAGCCCCATTACAGTGTAGTAGACAGACAAGAAGGGAGAAGGCAAAACAAGCCACTTCTCAGGTTTTCATGCTTTTAGGTATTCCTCATAGCATGTATTCCAAATTTATTTAGGTGGTTGTTTCAAGATCAGACACATTCCTGTTCTGACATTATGCACAATACAGCACTCATAGATAAACGTATACTGTTCTGAATGACCTATATAAGTACTCTTCTTTCAATCATACAATAACTAAGTGTACAGAGAAGAAGAGCTTGAGTACAAGGATTGTGTATACAGTGATAGGGGCTGCACATGCCAAGAAAATAAAATGGGTGAATACTATGTGGTGATGTGGGTTATATCAACATAGACCATGACAAAGGCAGTAATTGGAAACAAGACCAGCATGGTTGATGGAGAAGAAGAGTGTTTGACTAAGTATGAAAAACGGAAAAAGAGAAAGAACAAAAACAGAGAGAAAAAAGTCAGTTGAACTGTCACTGAGATCATGGGAAACAAGTTAAAAACAAAATCTGTACTTTGCTTCCCCTGCATAGATTTTGACTCCCACCCTCAAACAAGCATTATCCAATCTAAGAAGTTGGTTACAGTCCTTTTTAAGTGCTTTGCAAATCAAGGAAACTAATAGTCATTTTTCTCACTGTAGAAGGATGGGCCCCTCAACATTGAAGAATGGCCGCCCTTTTGAATGAGGCAGCTTCCCATAGCAGTACCTGGCTCCCATAATCTCTGTAACTACAATAAATGCACAAGCCCTCTTTTGTGTGGAACTCCTATTAATCAAAACTAATTGCCAAACAGATATTTGCCTCCAGTAAGCCCTTATGAATGAGAGGAAGGGTGGTCAGGGCTGTTTGACTATGGGAAATCACTTCCTCAATGAAAACTCTACATTGACAGGAATTAAATCAGATATATCCACAGGCATTTGGAGAACAAGGATACAGTCCAATTCTTTCCATCTAGATTGATTAAGACCAGGCAGATCGAGATATTGACAAACTGGAAAGAGCGGAGATGCCTCAAAACCTCTTTTCTGTGAGAGGAGCTGAGGTCTTCAATGGGAGCTGAGGAAGTCTAATAGTGTGGGGGAGGGGCCATTGTGTAAACTGACATGGAGGCTCTAGATAAAAGCTCAGTCTCTAAGGAGGAGCTAAAGAAGTCCCTTTCTGTAATCTAACTTGTCTAGCAAAACACTCAAGACAAACCAGGATTCCAGTAATTGGGAGCTATAAATGGCTAGCATTTATTGAATGTTTATGGCAAGCCAGATGGATGCAATGTGCTTTCTTCAGATTCACTCATTTTGTTTTTATTTTATTATTTTTTAAATTTTTTAAAAGATTTTATTCATTTTATTTTTAGACAGAGGGGAAGGGAGGGAGAAAGAGAGGGAGAGAAACATCAATGTGTGGTTGCCACTCACGCTCCCCCTACTTGGGACCTGGCCCGCAACCCAGACATGTGCTCTGACTGGGGAATCAAACCAACGACCCTTTGGTTTGCAGGCCGACTCAATGCACTGAGCTACACCAGCTGGGGCTCATTTTGTTTTTAAAACAAACCTGTTAAGTACATAGTATTATTACTCCAACTTAACAGTTAGAAAATCCTGGCTCAGAGAGGTTATGGAACCTGCCTGAAATCACAAGTAATTGTATAAATTGGGATTCATACCTTGGCCAGGTCTATTCATCTCTGAAGCTTGTGTTCTTTCAGAAGGAACACATACTGGGGTGTCAACCTATGGCCCAGGATGGCTATGAATGTGGCCCAACACCAAATCATAAATTTACTTAAAACATTTTTTTTTTTGCTCATTAGTTTTCATTAGTATTTGTGTGTTTAATGTGTGGCCCAAGACAACTCTTCTTGCAGTGTGGCCCAGAGATGTCGAAATGTTGAACATCCCATGATACCACCTCCCAAGGAATCTATCTAATGAGTCTGACACAGAATTTTCTCTCTCATGCAATTTTTTTCTCCAACACTGTATTTTAAAAATTCTGGTCCTGGGCTGTAATGGATGGGGCTTCATAAGGTTCATTCTTCTCCCCTGTAAGCTCTCGTTTAGCCATGAGTCCTACTGAGAGCTTGAGAAACTGACTGGATATAAAATTTAAAACTCATTTCTCCGAGGAAGATTTTACACCCTGTAATTCCTTGGCTGGAAGTCCCTTATGCATTTCTAACCTCTGCATTGTGTACAGGGTAACCTAAAGTTCTAAGAGGAGGAGTGACAAGCCAAAGGTCAAAAAGCTAAAGAATGGTGAAGTATGCATTAGGACTAAACCCAGGTCTCCTGAATCTCAGTCCATCACTCTTTTTCCTGCAGTCTCCCTCTCCCTATTTCCCCACCCTATTCTTTGATTAAGCTCTCTTTTCCCAGTAAGTCCATTATGTCTCCCCCTACCCGCCCCAAGTTCATCCAACAAACTTCATCTTATTCATTATTACCCAAAGAAGGTCCTCTAAAACAGTCAAGACTGTTACCTCAAGCCCAGTTAAATTCTCATTTACCGAGAGTCTCTTCCAACATATGCATAATATTTGTATCTTACAGTTTTTTTATAACTGGTTTAACCTCCCCAGATCCATCAGCTTCTTAAATTGTTTTCTTTTATATTCTTTTGTATTCTCCATAGGCCTTAAGGATGCTTAGTAAACATTGGTTAAACAAACAAATATTGCCTCCTTGAAAAGAAACAAATGTTTGCTAAAATAATATATTCTCCCCCAAGAGAAAATAAAACCAGGTAAAAAGACTCCTTATCAGTGCCCATTAAAATTTGAAAAAGTATGCACTAGTTAATTAGCCCTTGGAAAAGACTTAGATTAAAGCTGTGGATGCTAATTAACCCCAAGCCCCACACAGACCAGAGGCAGAGAAGTAAGAAAATATTTTAAGCAAATTTTGTTTTCAAAACAGCATGATTAAGTGAAAACTAAACATGGCATATTTATAATATTATGTTTATCAGCTGTAGCAACTAAATCAGACTAGAAGCAAAGAGATCATGAAAACATGGCAGTTCATCTTCAAAGTAGCTCTCTAACTGCTTAATTCTGAAAGTGCCTCTTTGAGGTGGGAAACTGTTGTTATCTCACTTGAATGATGGGGAAACTGAGACAGGCTAAGTGACTTGAGAGGGCCTAAAGTTGTCTGAGGTATATATACCTAGAATGGATATTCTACACATTAGTTTACTGTTCATAAATCACTAATAGGATTGCCCCTAAAATAAAGGTATGCCTGACATTTTAGTCTTTGACGGTAATTTTAAAAGGTGTATAAATCAAATCCTATTTTCAATACAGAGAGAAAGTTCTCATTGGTAAGTGAATTCTACAGTAAAGTAAACAAACCCATCATTTATCCATTTGGAAAATAACCTGCCTTTTTAATCACAAAGTCCCTGGATGAACGGTCTGACTGCCCACCCCCCACCCAAATAGCTAGACTACCAGTATAATTCACAAAGAAGTAGCAATTCGGGGTATTTTTTTAAATGTTAATAGCTACTTCATTCATTACACTGATTAGAACTTCACACTTGCTATAAGGGTGGGAGTAAGGGTTGACCATCAAAGACACTGAAGGGTTGTTGTCAGCACTTGGCAGAATTTCATTCAGCTATTCGAAATCAGGAGAGAGCTCTCTGATCCATTTAAAAATGGCTTGCAGCGTCTTTTAATAAAATTTACAAAAGTATTTTCAATGTGTTAAGTTAGTAAACTAGAAAGTGCAATGAAGTTGTCTTAGTTCTGAGGTGTCTGTCCCCTGGAAACCATTCCTATCCAAGTTAGTGAAGGACTTAGTATCATTTAAGGAAACAAAGGAAAAGCTCCAGGCTTTCTAATCTAACTGCTGTCTCCAGTGAAGTGCCTTCTTCGTTCAGCTAGGTTGAAGGGGAAGAGCATCTCCTGGGATTAAGAAGTGAATGATCTGGACTACAGATTTTTTCAATCATTTCGATGGTGCTTGTCTCAAGAATTAGGTGTCTTGTTTTTGTTTTTTTTTTCTTTTCAAATTTGGTATTTAGTGAAAGAATATTGCCTGTGTAAATAAATGTAGCAATCTACTTTTTGGGGGAACACCAATAATCTGTGATGCCTGGAAGGCTTCTCCTTAACTATTCAAGGGTTACAAATTGCTGATCTCAAGAATCTGGACAAATTTCACTAGAAGATGAAAGGAAACAGTATTGGAGATGGTGGCATAGGTAAACACATCTTGCCTCCTTGCAAAACCACATCAAAATTACAACTACATTATAGAACAACCATCACTCAGAACCATTGGAATTGAATGGAAAGTTGACAACTATGGAATTAAAGAAACTACATCCATCCAAACTAGTAGGAGGGGCACAGACACAGAACAGACTGGTCTCACATCCGCACTTAGTGGATAAAAACTCAGGAGGGATATCTCAGGAGTGAGGTGTCCCAGTCCTACACCAGGTCCCTGGCCCAGGGTTCCAGTGCCAGAAAGATAAAATCCCATGACTTCTGGCAGCAAAAATCAGCAGACATTGAGTTCGTGGAAGAAATTTCTGGAGTCCCAAGCAGTTCCTCTTAAACACATGGGCTTACTCAGACTCACTCCCTCTAAGCTCCAGCAATGGGATAGCAGCTTGAAAGACACCAGTATTATAAAGGAAGGAACAGAAGTGTCTGGCATCAAGGCAAGAGCTGGTGGACAGCTCCCTCCCAGAAAGAAAGGTGGGAAGAGGCCATTGTCCCTTTCTGAACCCTCCCCTGCCAGAGCCACAGAGCCTATAGGCAGGTGCCACATTTGAAACTCCATCAACCTGGCCAACACTGTTTGCCCCACCCTAGAGATCCCCTGAGGCTCCATCCCACCCAACTTATAGCTGTTAACAGTGGCTTTTCCATAGGAATGGCTATCCGTGGCTCATGCTTCACAACATCCTAAAATCTTTTAAATAAGAAACAGTTGACCTCAGTGAGCCCCCAGCCCCTGATCCTCTTTCTAAGTGGCCCTAGGCATGGCATTAATGGTAGAAAGCCTAGATTCACAGCTTGGCGTCACCTGGGAATCTCCAAGCTCAGCAGGAGCAGCATCTGCCTCAGATTGCTTTATAGCTCATGCAGGGTGGCTCCAGGCAAGACAAGGTGAGGGCCTACCTTGGCCTATACCACCTGGAAAACACTATGGCCTGCACACACAGTGGAGAGCGACAGGCTACACTGGAGCACCACCACCCTGTCCCTGCACAGCTGATCCTCCATGGAGGGCAGAGGTTGCTGGCCAGTGGTCACAACCAGTTCTTGAAGCTGACTGGTCTGGGTAAATCCCTCCCAATGACCTTCCAACAGCAACTAAGGCTCAACTACAAGAGGAGGGTGTACTTAACCTACATGAAGGGCACACCTCAAATACCCAGCTTGGGTGAAAGGGGAGGCTATGCCACTGGACCCTATAGGACACCTACTGCATTAGGCCATGCTACCAAGACAGGGAGTTAGAGCAGCTCTATCTAACACATAGAAACAAACACAGGGAGGTTGCCAAAATGAAGAGATGAAGAAACATGGCCCAAATGAAAGAACAGATCAAAACTCCAGAAAAAGAACTAAATAAAATGGAGATAAGCAATCTATCAGATGCAAAGTTCAAAACACTGGTTATAGGGATGCTCAAGGACCTTAGTGAAGACCTCAGCAGCATTAAAAAGATCCAGTCAGAAATAAAGGATACAGTAATTATAATAAAGAACAATATACAGGGAAACAATAGTAGAATGGGTGAACCTGAGAATCAAATCCATGATTTGGAACATAAGGAAGCAAAAAACAGCCAATCAGAACAAGAAGAAAAAATAATCCCCACCCCCCCAAAATGAGGATAGTATAAGCAGCCTCTGGGACAACTTCAAGCATTCCATATTCACTCCTAGGGGTGTCAGAAGAGAAGAGGAAGAGAAAGAAATTGGAAATCTGTTTGAAAAAACAACAAATGAAAACTTCTCTAATTTGGTGAAGGAAATAGACATGCAAGTCCAGGAAACACAGAAAGTTCCAGACAAGACTCCAAGACACATCATAATTAAAATGCTAAAGGTTAAATATAAAGAGTGAATCTTAAATGCAGTAAGAGAAAAGCCATTAGTTACCTACAGGGGAATTCCAATAATACTGTCAGCTGACTTCTGAAAAGAAACTTGCAGGCAAGAAGGGATTGGCAAGAATTATTCAAAGCCACAAAAAGAAGGGACCTACAGCCAAGATTACTCTTTCTAGCAAAGCTATCATTTAGAATTGAAAGGCATATAAAGAGATTCCTAGACAAGAAAAAACTAAAGGAGTTCAGCATCACCAAACCATTATTAGATGAAATGTGAAAGGAACTTTTTTAAGGAAAAGAAGATCAAAACTATGAACAAGAAAATGGCAATAAATACATATCTATCAACAATTTAACTTATAAAACAAACTAAGCAAACAAGAACAGAGACAGAATCATGGATATGGAGAACATTTTGATGGTTTCCAGATGGGAGAGAGGTGTTGGGGAATAGGTCAAGAGGTGGGGGGGATTAAGAAGTACAAATAAGTAGTTACAGAATAACCATGGGGATGTAAAGTACAGTATAGGAAATGGAGTAGCCAGAGAACTTATAAGCATGACCCATGGACATGAACAATGATTTGGGGATTGTCTGAGGGAGTGAGGGGAGAGTTAGGCGGAGGGAGGCAAAGGGGAAAATTGGGACAACGGTAATAGCATAATCAAGAAAATATAATTAAAAATAAAAAAAAGAAAGAAAACAGCATTATCCTAAAAGATTTTTTCTGTGTTGCTTAGGGAAGAGACATTTTAGAATCAGAATCAGTGAGAGTTTAGATACTTAACATGGTATCAGAGATTCTTTAAAAAGGGTACCAACACCTTTCTTTTAACACCCTTCTTTGTATTCTGGTATAGAATAGGTGTCATCATCCAAACACATCTTTTCTTCAGGTATCTTAATATACCAGTCGGTCTCCTACCTGCTTCCCAATCTTTGCAGTCCTCACATTTGGGGTTATTTGCTTTCCACCTGCAGTCTCAACCATGCTCCAACCCGCAAGATAAATCTAAGTAATTATTTAGTGGTCAGAGAGAATTTAAAGAGCTCTACCTCAACCTCTAATCTACATTCTATGAAGCATCACTGTCGCTGCCAGTCTGGTCTTTACTCTGTATCCCTGCCTTCATAATTTGATGGCTATTCAGGTCACTTTAGCAAGGTTTAATGAGCCTCTATAATGTGCCAGGTACTCTAGTTAGGCCTTGGAGATAGCTTAGTTTAGTCAGGTTTCAAACATGTAATCTTGAAATATATAACATTTGTTCAGAATTTGAGTTATGCCCAGAATATTATGAAGAGATAATATCTAAGTTGTATGCTTATTAACAATGGAAACTTGATCCCTCCATCCTTCCCTTAATTGGGCATGTTGCTTGATTTTCATAGTACCCTCAGCCTAGTGCCCTAACATTTCTAGGGTTAGAGTCATGCCCTGGGGAATCTATATCCTACCCTTCTCACAGTCACACTTCTTTAGAACAAGCCACTGTTAAACATTTTTATGGGCTATGCATGTTAATTTTCATATGATGTCATGGCTTATAAAGAAAAAGGTTGAGCTATTTCTAAACCTAACTAAGCATCAGAGTCACTTGAGTTTTTTTTTTCAAACAACGCACATTTATATTCTTTTAAACTTTCTGTGAGTCAGGTCTTCGGGAGCAGATTATCTTGGTGGTTCAAGCCCTGGGTCTTGAACATTAGACTATTATCAAGATGTCAGCTGGGGCTTCAGTGATATTTGAAGGCTTGCCTAGGGATGGAAGAGCCACTTTAAAAGTGCCTTACTTACATGATTGACCAGTTGCTGCAGGTTGTTGGTAGGAGACCTCCATTCTTCCCCACATGGGAATTTGAGTGTCCTCATGACATAGTACCAGGCTTCCCACACAATAAGTGATCTAAGAGGCCAAAATGGAAGCTGCAATGTATTTTATAACCTAGATTTGAACATCACAATGTGTCTCTTCTGCCATGATCTGTTGGTGACACAGACAGGCTCTGAGTCAATGTGGGAGGTGACCACACAAGGGTGTGAATAGCAGGAGTTCATAATTATCCAGTGTCATCTTGGAGACTGGTTACCATGGGCACAGAACAAAGCAAACAAGGGTGGAGAATGAACTGTTTGTAGTTCATAGGTGGTAGAAATCAGAGAAAAATTAGCACCCTTCATTGATCACCCTACTTAAAATATTGTATGCATTCCTTACATTCCATACCCCATTACTCTTATTTTCCTTTGTGGAACTTAAATGTTACCTGATATAGTATGTATTTATTTGTTAACTATTTTACTTTCTGATTCCCCCACCAGAACACAAACTCCATGAAATAAGGGACTCGGTCTATTTTGTTTCCTGTTGGTATATAACAACTTCTAATTAAGCATTTGTGTATCTGAAGGTATAACAATTGAGTTTTTTTCAAAATTCCAGATTCACTGATCCTAGCCTTAGAAATTCTAATTCTAGAAACCTGGCAATGTATATTGGTCTATAAGCACCAAAAGTGATTTTCATAATCAACCAGGTTTGTGAATCACTCTCTAAACAATATGGAAGTTGTATTTGATATCCTAAATGGCCTGTCCTAACTAGAGTGTGCCTGGAAGTAGAACTAACATTTGGATGGGGACGGGGTGGAAGGAGGGGGAGAGAGAGA
>PVJD01013690.1:0-32717 GCA_004026545.1 Mormoops blainvillei
GTATTCTGGCCTCTGGTTTCTCAATACTTCAGTTTGTTCTACACATTAGTCCCAAACACATCTTTCTAAAGCACTACTTTGCTGATATCTCTCTGTTTCTCAAAAACCTTAAAAATCTTTACCCTGCTAACAAAAAATAAAGTTCCAGCTTCTTGGACCTTTAACAATTCAGCTTCAACTTGTCTTTCCAATGGAATCTTCTACCACCACCCTCCACCCCACCTGGATCGTTAGCCATTCCTTGGATATGCCTACAAAGTTGTCATCTCCCGCTGTTCTGCCAGCAACGCCTGCACTTATCTCCTTCAAAATCCTCCCTGCTCTTCAAGGACTGTTCACCTCTGGTTGTTTTCACTCCAACTGGAAGTGTGCTTCCGTTTCTGAATTATTTTGGTGTTTCAGACCCTTTTATAAAGCACAGACCTCTTTATTCTTTATCTTGGAGAAAATCCATGCTCATGTCTCACCTTCCCCTTAAACAAGGCATTCCTCAAGGGCAGAGTTCATATACTACTCATCTTTCTATTTTCCACGATATCTAGTGGGTAGTACCTTGCACGTAGTAGACATTTAATAAACAGCTATTAAGTTCATGAATGTGTCACATTCTTGGAGATCGCAGTTATTTGAAAAAAATGATTTAATGTCTGTGAGCCCAGGGAAGGGTTTACTATCTTTGAGGAGTGTCGTTACTTACTCGTTCTTTTAATTGGATTACTTCTTTGTCTTTCTGTTGCTTCCACTGTCTAAACTTCTCCGCGTCCTCTTTCATCTGACGCATTAACTGTACCCGCTGGTTTTTCATCGCCTGGAAAAACAAAACCCGGTAGAAGTATTAGCCGCCTGCATTTACTCTAGGTTGATGTGCAGACGGATAGCCCCGCCCATTAAGAAGAGCAAACACTAAGCTGAGAGGCCACCGACAGACTTTCAGACTAAGCTTGCGATGCCCCTTGCTATGCTTGCACAGCGTTTCCAAGCATAGACTATACAGAAAAACACTCTGAAGAAATAAAAGCAAAAATGTGCCTACAAGCTAAATCCAGCCCTAAATTCACGGCATATAAATGAAGGTTCAAGGAAATATCTACTAAGCCTCAGAGACAAATTCGCCTAGCAACCATTGTATCCAAAGGTTTCGGTAGAAGTGGCCTAAAACCACTACTTTGCAGATAAACTGAACGCTCGGTTAACTGAAAATTTTCTCTAGATGCCTGTCATTTTGCGACTACTTTATGAAATTATTTCACATGATCATGGAAGGTGGTCAGGATATTAACCACTAAATATTAAGGTATCTTTGCCCTTTGGTTTCACAGAATCTAACGGTAAACTCTGAATGTCAAAGAAGGGCTCTGTTATTTGCCCTGGCTGCTGTTGCTCAGTGGATTGAGTGCCGGCCTGCAAACCCAAAGGTGGTCGGTTCGATTCCCAGTCAGGGCACATGCCTGGGTGGCAGGCCAGGTTCTCAGTTGGGGGCGCGCGAGAGGCAACCAACTGATGTATCTCACACACATTGATGTTTCTCTCTCCCTCTCTTTCTCCCTCTCTTCCTCTCTCTCTCCCTCTCTTCCTCTCTCTCTAAAAATAAATAAATGAAATCTTTAAAAAAAACCAAAGAAGTGTTTTGGTATTCAGATTCTAGATGACTGCTAGAACAATGTCCTGCAAAAGGGACATTTGTGGAGATTCACACACTTGAAATGATGACCCTGTTTGCTACTTTCTCACCTGAAAACACCTCTGTAGTATAATTCCAAATGGAACACCTATGTTTGTAAGTTTCAGTAGGGTAAATGCATGGATGAGAGTTTAATACCCGTATTTCCTGGTTCAGTTTGGAGACAGTATGCTCTGTGGATTCTTTCAGCTTCAGAAGTTTGGACTGTTCGTTCAGTTTCTTCTTCAGATCAGCTATTTGACCCTCTAGCTCCTGGAGACGTTTGCGGCGGCGCTCGCTCAACCTAAAAACAAATGCTGTGGAAATGAAGACTAGCAGCAGGAAAGCCTGACTTTGGAAGATATGACATTAGACTCCTAGGCTCACAGCCCTGATATATATAAAACAGGTGACCAGTCACATAGCATATTTAAATATGAGTATCACCCAAACAATCAAAACAGTCTCAATAATAGGGCCTTAATACAGAGACAAAGAACAATTTTTATGAGTATGTAACAAGGCGATTGCTTCCATACAGCCTCCCACGCTACTATGTGTTAAAAGGGCGGTTCTCTGAAGCCCTTTCACTTTACTTTAGCTGTAAGAAATAATTTTGATAATGGTTACACACATACGAGACAGGGAGTAAACATTTAGCATAACTTTTAAGAACATGACCCCTAGACTCAACAGAGAGATAGAACAGTCACTGAGAAGAAAGAAGGTAGAGCCCTGGCTGGTGTGGCTTAGTAGACTGAGTGCCGGCCTGTGAACCAAAGGGTCGCCGGTTTGATTCCCAGTCAGGGCACATGCCTGGGTAGCAGGCCAGGTCCCCAGTAAGGGGCATGTGAGAGGCAACCACACACTGATGTTTCTATCCCTCTCTTTCTCCCTCCCTTCCCATCTCTCTAAAAATAAATAAATAAAATATTTGAAAAAAGAAAGTAGAAAAGCGATTAGGGTTTGATAGGGCTTTCAGGGAAAGCAGGATATTCCAGTTATCTGTCTTGGTTTTACTCTTAGCTAAGAAATGGCTAGATTGATTTTCCATTTACTAGCCTGGGCATTAATTCTATTCACAAGTTCATTTACCATGGGTTCAGGAACAAATTGCTGCTGTCTGGTAGGCCTGATAATCTTTCAGAACCCAGTTCCAATGCTAACTCCTTATAAAGCCTTCTTCGACCATGCCAGCCTAAACTGGTATATCCTGCCTCCGAACTCTTAGAGCAATTACTGCCTAAGAAATGCTACTAATCATATGCTGTGTCATGGCATTCTTTTGCTGTCACTATGACATGTTATTTAAAATCTCAATTAACTAATTTTCTTTTGTTTAGGTCTCCCCTCCACAGCGAAGTTTAAATTTTGTGGGGGCAGGAAATGACTCTTTTACTTCTCCACTTCCTCTACAGCTCCTCATGCATTGTAGGAACTTGATGTAATATTTATTGACTTTATTCTTACTTGGCTTGGTTGACATCCTTCTTTGTTGTCTGAAGTTCGGCAAGCAATTCTTCCTTTTCCTTTTGCAGATTGATGACTTCCAATTCTAGATTTTTTATGTTATCCTACAAATGTGATAGGTCAGAGAGAAAGAAGGCATTGAAGGCATTAAAGGCATGGGAAGAAAATCACTTCAACATTCCATGTCTTAAGGAATTATGCACTCAATCTCGCCACTTCAACTGCACATTAAAAACACTTGTACTTGATTTGACGGAGATTAATGGTATGCAGCGAGAAAAGTATGGACTTGGAATCCAAAGGCCTGGGCTTGAGCCTTGATTCCAGTACTAACAAACTAAATATCCCGAGGAGTCACTTCATCTCTTTTAGCCTTGGTTTCTGGGCAGAAGAGAGTTACTATAGCAGGCATGAGGCTACTATCTTTAAAAAGCCCTGCTTGTAAGTTTGGCCTTTTTTTTTTTAACTTTTGGTTTTTGTTGTTGTTCAATTGTAGTTGTCCCCATTTCCCCCCATTACTCTCCCCACCCCGACCTCCCACGTTCAGTCCCCACCCCCGTTGGCTTTGTCCATGGGTCCTTTATACATGTTCCTTGATGACCCTTCCCCTTCTTTCCCCCATTATCCCCCACCCCCTCCCCTCTGGTCACATGTCAGTTTGTTATTTCCATGTCTCTGGTTCTATTTTGCCCACTTGTTTCTTTTGTTGATCAGGTTCCATTTATAGGTGACATCATATGGTATTTGTCTGTAAGTTTGGTCCTTGGCTCATGTCTGGAAACTCGGGTTTTGGTAGGGTTCCCACTATGCCCTAACTGATAAAAGTGGTTCACTGCGCCTAAGCTGTGCAAACAATATGATTTATCCTGAACACATGCTTTCCTTCTGAGAGTCTAGGATTTTGGTATGTATTGGGCAGAGAAGACCTACATGACTGGCCCCTGGCAAAAACCCTGGATTCCTGGGCTCAGGGAAAACTCCCTGATAGACAACAGTTCACACATGCTGTCGTAATCCATTGCTGGAAGAATAAGGTACACGCTGTGTGACTCCATGGGTTTCCTTCAGACTTTGCCCCGTGTGCCTTTGCCTTTTGCTGATTTTGCTCTGTACCCTTTCACTGTAATAAATCTGAGCTGTCAGTATGACTCTATGCTGAGTCCTGTGAGTCCTCCTGGTGAATTGTCAAATCCGGGGTGGTCTTAGGGACCCCCAAAGTTTCCCTATTTATAGAAACACTGAACAACAAAATTTACGTCAGAGGGTTGTTGGGAAGATCAAATAAGATAAGAAAGGAAAGATATTTTATAAATTGGAAAGAGATGCACAAACATCCCTATATTCAGAACTTCCAGACAGGTATTCAATAGCAACTGTAGTTCTGCATGCATTTAAGAGGCGCTAGATTAGTTTTGAAGATTGGGAAAACCCAATGGACAGATTCCTTCCTGTTATTGTGACCAAAAAAGATGAATGGAAAATGGGTGAGAGAGTGGTTGATAGCCAAGAAGATTACGTGCAGGCCCTAGGCCAGCAATGAAATGACACAGAAGCAGAGGTACCTTGGGTTGGGCTTTAGCTGAGAAGCTTTCTAAATAGGCACGAGTTGTTTTCCATGAAATATCCTGAGCCACTTCGCTATAACCCATAAAAATCGGTCTCATTGCTTTATAGTTACCCTGCATATTTAAACTGGTAATAATGTACATGTACATGTGTGTATACTTATAGTACTTACACATGAAGATGTTCTTGTAAAAAAAAAAAGTCCAGATAATATATATAAAGCGCAAGTCCCCTTGACTGCCTTACCCCTGCCAAAATTCCAGTCCCCTCTCCAGAGGTGACAAGTTATTGGCTTAATGTAGGCCTTCCAGATAGTTTTCTAGATATTTACATATTCTAGATATTTTTAGATATATGTAAATGCACAGAATAGATGTTATTAATAAATATATTGTAGAAAATGTCTAAAATATATACTCTATGTAAATAGATATAAAAATAATATATAATGTGTATATACACACACACATACAAATGTGCATATATGTCTATGTGTGTACCTATTGAAATGCATTAAAGATAAAAAGAATTATGCTTTATGTATTTATTATTCTGTAACTTGCCTTTTTAAAAAACCTGGTCTTGGAGATTTATTTATATCGGTGCACATATAGATCTATCTCACTCTGGTTTTCTGCCATAATGAAATGTTCCTGCACATGCCTTCTGTGCACATGTGCCAGGTTTTTCTAGAGTAGAGACAAGTGGAATTTATAGGATCATGGGGGGTGAACATTTTCCATTTTAATGGATGCTACCAAATTGTCGTCCAAAGGTTATTCCAGTTTACACTCCTGCTAGCCACATACGCACATGACAGTATTCTGTACCCTTGTTCACACTGGACATTACTACTAGACCTCCAAATCTGTACCAGTCAGGCAGGTAAAAAACAGCACGTCTCTATGACATATGCCATATTCGGTCAATAATTGTCTCAGCAACTCCCCAGAAGGAATTAGTCAAATATTTGAGTCCTGGGTTACTATAACGCACGGTAATCTTCATTAGTCAGAACCTACACCTCCTCAAATTTTTCTATGGCAATGCTTCACAGTGACAGAAAAAATATGGCTTAGAAAAAGAGAGAGAGAGCTCTGACTAGTGTGGCTCAGTCGGTTGGGCACTGGTCTGCAAACCAAAAGGTCGCCAGTTTGACTCCCAGTCGGGGCACATGCCTGGGTTGCGGGTTGGTCCCTGGTAGGGGTATGTATGAGAGGCAATCGATTGATCTTTCTCTTTCATACAGATGTTTCTCTCCCTCTCTTTCTTCCTCCCCTTCTCTAAAATAAACTGTTTGAAAAAAGAGACAGTGATTTATATGTGATGTAAAAAGTACTGCTTATATTAAGAATTTGTTTCCTTTTTTTAAGATTCTATTTTTAATAATTTAAATTTTATTTTTCAATTACAGTTTACATTCAGTCTTATATTAGATTCAGGTGTACAGCATTTGCGTTGCCTTAACTTTTAGCTTTTGGAACTAAAGTATGTTTTTAAAGATTTTATTTATTCATTTAGAGAGAGGGGAAGGGAGGGAGAAAGAGAGGGAGAGAAACACTAATGTGTGATTGCTGCTTGCACTACTGGGGACCTGGCCTGCAACCCAGGCATGTGCTCTGACTGGAAATTGAACCGGCAGCCCTTTGGTTCTCAGGCCGGCACTGAATCCACTGAGCCACACCAGCCAGGGCTCAAGTATGTTTGATTTCAATGGATAAAAGGACAAGTATCTCACTGAAGTTATAGTTATAGCTCATTAGCAGCACCTCCTTATACAGTTAGTAGTACACTGGGGGCACATGTCCCCGTGTTTCTAGGCAAGAGTACAAGAAGAGAGGAATAATTTCTCAGCCTAAACATTTATCCTTTGTTTACTCTGAAAAGGCCAAAACACATTCAACCGGGGGAGGGAAAAAGCTACATTTTTATGTCCTGTTAACATGAAAGGATCGAACTATATATTTAACTTGCTCCCTCCTGAAATCCCACTAAAATGACCTAAAAGAAGGGTATAAATGAACAAGGATGAAAAGAGCAGTCAAAAGATATAAATACATTTTGGAAAAGGAAAACAGTTGGGTAAGTGGTAACTGAGTTAGCAGAGTGGAAAAGCTAAAATATGACTCATATAGGACAAATGGCAAGAAGAAACAAGCTGATCTATACCACAGAACCACGGAGAGGAGCAGAGGTGTCCTCTCTGGACAGACCAAACCTGATGGGTTGAACTCACAGACAGCAGGCACAGCGGAAGGTAGGGAGAAAGTATCATCTGCTGACAGAGGATCAAGCAAAAGTCTATATATGACTAGAGAGACTGCAACTCGCTTATTTTCTCTGGGTTACCAGAAACAGGGCATACCCCCACTCTGCCCACATAACTGCAGGCAGGAGAATGGATGAAAGGTTTCTTTGTTAGAAACTGATCAGCCCAAGAGAAACCCACACATACAGAACTTCCTATTGTTTTTTAGTGCCTCACTGTTAAATATAAACAAACAGCCAAGGATCACTGGAGATCTGAGCCATGTTTCTTACCCAAAAGCAAGACCAAAACAAATACACTAAAGAAATTTGGAGAAAGAGGTAAGGCAGGAAAGAAAAAAACTCAACAAAACTTAATTTCTATCCTTAGAGATGAGCATTATATCCATGAAAAAAAAAAAAAGATTAGTAAAGAAATAACACGAGAAAACTTTCCATTAAAGGAGAATACAAATTTCTAGATTGAAAGGACACACCATGCACCAAGCCCAATAAATGAGAAAAGACTCATACCAAGGCACATCATCATAAAATTAAGTTATACTTTGGGACAATGAAAAGATCCTAAAAGTTTCCAGAGGAAAAAAAATACAGGTCAGATAAAAAGCATCACAAATTATAGTGGACTTCATATCAGCAACATTGGAAATAGACGAAAGCGGAGAGAAGCCTTCAAAATCCTAAAAAAAAAAAAATTCCATTGTAGAATTCTAAACCCAGCCAAACTAACAAGTGTAAGAACAACAACAAAAAACTATTTGCGGGCATGCAATTGCTCAAAACACTTTCCTTTCACTTACACTTTCTCAGAAAGCTATTAAAGTTGTATTCCACCTACACAAAGGAGTATCCCAAGAAGGAGGAAGACACTGAATCTGTTTCCACACAGGTATGTGAAGTGAAGCAGATTCCTGGGATGACGGTCACAGGGTGACGGCTGGACGGTAGGCCTAGAGAAAGCAAAGCAGGACCGAAGATTCCAGGAGGGCTGTCTTCAAGAAAGAAATGGATAGCCAGCTGAACAACAAAAGAGAGAGAGTGACTGCCTAGAGAAGTCTGGGGAAACACCACAGCTCTCTGGGAGCAGAGGAAACGACCCGGGACTGGAGGAACCGGGCAGCACTGTTGTTGATGGCTCCTCTGAACCTGGGTTGCTCGATTCAGGTTCTCTGGCGGGCCTGCAAGGCGCTGTAGTGTGTCCTCACCCACCTCTACTGGAGAGACACCCAACAGAAACAGGAGAGTGCCACAGCATGCATAAAAGGGGCCCCTCCACCAGGAGATTGCTCTAGTAGGTGAAACTGCTTTGGGCGCCCGCTGGGCTACACACGCAAGGGGTTCCCCTTCCTGGACAAAGCGAGGAGCCAACAGAGCACTGCAGTAGCCACTTACAGGGCTGCTCTGTCCAAAGAAAGCACGGAGACAGTGGGGTGCTACTGTGTGCTCATGTGGGGCTGTCCCTCCTAGAAAGAGTGGGGAGCTGACAAAACACTGCAGTGCCTGCACACAGGACTCCTTGGTCCAGAGAAAGTGTGGAAATAGGGGGGCACTGCTACACGCGTACATGGGGCTGCCCAACTGGAAGAAAGTGTGGAGTTAGAAAAACTTTGTGGTACCCATACACCAGACTGCGCCGCGTGGAGTGTTCCACGTTGTGCAGGAGCTCCTGCCCGTGAGAGTTCAAAGGGCTGTGTGCATCCACCGGGAGAAAGGGCAGAGTAGTAGGGCACTGAGTCACAGGCAGGCACAGTGGCCCTGCCCTGACTGCGATAATTTAAGCAAGAGGGCATGCACGCAGGGCTGCTGCTGGAGTGAGAAGGGTGTGGCCGAGCATGCAAGGAGCTGTACTGCCCAGAAAGGGAGCAGAACTAGCCAAGTGCTGAGGTGCACACACACAAGTCTGCCCCAATGAGAGGGGTGGCAGAGCTGCTGGGGTCTAGAGATGCAAGCTCACCAAGCAACCCTGCACAGACCCAGCTTGGACCACAGACAGTTAAAGCAACAGGACACACCAAGAACCCCTAGGGTAGCCCCAAGTACATCAGGCAACCCCACCCAGATTATAAGGGCAAGGAAGCAAGCACACACCAACCAACCGCACCCGGAACACGCCCCTTCAGCTCAGGTGACACACTAGGCAGGCACTGCACACACCTGCCCGACTGCAGCCAGTCTGCCCAAACTATTCAATATACAGTCTACTCAGAAACCGTGCTTTCAAGACCGGGACAGATACCTATTCCATCCAACTCCTAGGAACAAACACAAAGTCAAACAAAATTGCGAGATAGAAGGATATGCCCCAAATGAAGGAACAAGGCAAAATTCTAGAGAAAATCCCAAATGAAATGGAGATGAGTATTTTGCTTGATAAAGAATTCAAAGAAATAGGCATAAGAATGCTCAATAAACTTGAGACTACAATAGAAAAACTCAGAGAACACTTCAACAGACAGAAAATACAAAGAAGAACAAATATGAGATGAAGACCATAACAGAAATAAAATATACATTAGAAGGAACCAACAGCAGTTTAGTTAAAATAGAAGAATGGATCAGCGACCTGGGGGACAGAATAGTGGAAATCATCCAATCAGAATAGCAAAATGAAAAAAAAAAGAATTTCAAAAAACCAGAACAGTAGAAGAGATTTCTGGAATAACATCAAGCGCCCTAACATTTGCATTATAGTCCTTCAAGAGGAGACAAGAGAGAGAAAGAGGTAGAAAGAATATTTGAAGAAATAATACCTGAAAACTTTCCTAATCTAGGGAAGGAAACACATATCCAGGTTCAGGAAGCACAGAGAGCTCCAAGCCAGATGAACCCAAAGTGACTCACACCAAGACAGAGTCTAAAGAAAATGGCAAAAGTTCAAGACAAAGAGTCAATCATAAAGGCAGCAAGAAAGAAAACAAGTCATAGAGAAGGAAAACTCCAAAAGACTATCAGCTGATCTCTCAGAAGTAACTTTATAGGACAGAAGGAAGTGGCGGGAGATCTTTGAAGTGCTCAAAGAAGGGAAACTACAACCTAGAATACTTTATCTAGCAAAGTGATTATTTAGAATTGAAGAAGAGAGTTTCCCAGACAAGCAAAAACTAAAGGATTTCACCACGACTACATCAGCCTTGCAGGAAATGTTATCAGGTCTTTTTATTCAGAAAAGAAAGGGCCATAGCCAGAAATTAAAAAAAAAACAACACACACACACAGAAAAGAAAAAACGTCTTACTGGTAAAGACAAATCTACAATAATCAACCACTTAAAAAGTTAATGAGAAGGTTAAAAGACTGTAGGAGCAAAATTAACTAACTACAATAACACAAAACAAAAAGATATAAAACATGACATCAAAACAAAGAGGAGAGAGAGGAGTAAATATGTACTGCTTTTAGAATGTGATTAAACTTAAAAGCCTATGAGCTTAAAATACACTGCTATAATATAGATGGATATATATGAACCACACAGTAATCATAAACCAAAACCATGCCAAAAATGAAGAGAAAGGAATCCAGTCAAAACACTAAAGAAAACTAACAAATCAAAAGGAAAGAGATCAAGAGAAGAAACAGCATAGAACAACAAAAACAGTCAAAAACAATGAACAAAATGGCAATAAGCACATACCTATCAATAATCATTTTAAATGTAAATGGATTAAATGTCCAATCAAAAGACACAGGGTGGCTGAATGGATAAGAAACAGCACCCATCTATCTATAGGCTGCTTACAAGAGATACAATCAGATCAAAAGTCATGGACAGACTGAAAGTAAAGGGATGGAGAAAGGTATTCCAGGCACATAGGAATTTAAAAAAAACTGGCATGGTAATACTCATACCACACAAAATAGACTACAAAACAAAGAAGGTAAGAGATAAAGAAGGACATTACATAATGTTAAGGGGGTCAATCCGAAAAGAGGATATAACAATTGTAAATATCTATGTACCTAACATAGGAGCACTCAAGTAAATAAAGCAAGTATTAATAGACATAAAGGTAGAAATTAACAATAATACTATAACAGTTGGGGGCTTTAATTCTCCACTTACTTCACTGGATAGATCATCCAGGCAGAAAATTAATAAGGAAATAATGGTCTTAATGCCACATTACATCAGTTTGACTTGCTAGACATTCACAGAGCTTTTCATCCAAAACCTGCAGGTTACACATTTTTCTCAAGTGCACACAGAAGTTTTCCAAGATAGATCACATGCTAGGCCACAAAACAAGCCTCGATAAATTCAAGAAGGCTGAAACTATATCAAGCATATTTTCTGACCACAATGGCATGAAACTAGAAATCAACTATAGGAAAAAATATGAAACCACCCCCCCACAAAACCCTGCAAATACATGGAGATTAAACGTGCTTCTAAAAAAACCAGTGGATCAAAGAGGAAATCAAATACTACTGTGAAACAAATGAAAATGAAAACACAACTTTACAAAATCTATAGGGTGCAGTGAAAGAAATTATAAAAGGGAAGTTTATAGCTATACAGGGCTACCTAAAGAAGCAAGAAAAATCTCAAAAAGACAATCTAAATTTATATCTTAAGAAACTTGAGCCCTGACTAATGTGGCTCACTGGATTGAGGGACAGCCTGCAAACCAAGGGATCACCGATTCGATTCCCAGTCAGGGCACATGCCTGGGTCATGGGCCAGGTCCCCAGCAGAGAGTGGGCGAGAGGCAACCATACATTGTTTCTCTGCCTCTCTGTCCCTCCCTTCCCCTCTCTCTAAAAATAAATAAATAAAATCTTTAAGAAAAACCTAAGAAACTTGAAAAGATGAACAAACAAAACCCAAAGTGGAAGGAGGGAAATAATAAAGATCAGAGCAGAAAAACAATGAAATGGAAAATGAAAAACAATAGAAAAGATTAATGAAACTAAGAGGTGGTTCTTTGAAAGGACAAACCGACAAATCCTCTAGGAAGACTCATCAAGTAGAAAGGAGAACACAAATAAAGAAAATCTGAAATGAAAGAGTAATTACAACTGACACCACAGAAATATAAAGGATCATTAAAGAATACTATGAACAATTATATGACAATAAATTTGAAAATCTAAACTAAATGAATAAATTTCTTGAAACATATATCCTTCCAAAACTAAGGAACAAAGAATCTGAAAAGACCAATTGCTAGCAATGAAATTGAAGCAGTAATCAAAAAAACTCCCAACAGACAAAAGCCCAGGACCAGACAGTTTCACAGGTGAATTCTACTAAATACTTAAAGAAGAATTAGTACCAAACCTTCTCAAACTATTCTAAAAAAATTGAAGAGGAAGGAACACTTCCAAACTCATTCTATAAAGCCAGCAGTACCTTGATACCAAAAACAAAGACACTACAAAGAAAAAGAATTACAGGCCAATATCCCTGATGAACATAGATGCCAAAATTCTCAAGAAAATGCCAGCAAACCAAATTCAACAATACATTAAAAGGATTAGGCTTCTGGCTAAGATGGAGGCATAGGTAGATATGCTTTGCCTCCTCACACAACCAAAAGAAGGACAACAACAAATTTAAAAACAAAAAACAACCAGAACTGCCAGAACATCGAACTGTATGGAAGTCCAACAACTAAGGAGTTACAGAAGAAACATTCATCCAGACTGGTAGGAGGGGTGCAGATGGGCAGCCGGGGTGGAGGGGACGCGGCAAGGCAGCAGCTGGAGGACTGGGTAGGTGAGATGGCACCTGGTGGCCCCCTGTTTGTGGGAGGATACACCAGGAGGAACAACAGGGGAGCAAGACAGACTTTGCAACCCAGGGTTCCAGAGCGGGAAAAGAAAGCCTCAAGCCTCTGCCTATAAAAACCCGTGGGGGTTACAGCAGCAGGAGAAATTCCCAGCCTCACGAGAGAGCTTGTTGGAGGGACCCATGGGGTCCTAGAATGTACACAAACCCACCCACGCAGGAACCAGCAACAAAAGGACACAATTTGCTTGTGGGTAGCAGGGGAAGTGACTGAAAGCTGCTGAGAGTCAGACTAAGGGGCATTCTTTTGTCTCCGACCCCTCTCCCAGAGAGAGTGCCACAACGTAGCCATGTAAGTTGTCCTGCCTTGGTGAATAACTAAGGCCCCACTACTTACAACATTAACAGGGGTGCCAGAAACAAACAAACAAACAAAAGGCCCAAATGAAAGAACAGATCAAATCTCCAAAAATAGAACTAAACAATGAAGAGAGAGCCAACCTAACAGATGCAGAGTTCAAAACACTGGTAATCAGGATCCTCACAGAAATGGCTGAGTATGGTCACAAAATGGAGGAAAAAGTGAAGGCTATGCAAAGTGAAATAAAGCAAAATACACAGGGAACCAACAGTGAAGGGAAGAAAACTAGGACTCAAATCAACAATCTGGAGCAGAAGGAAGAAAGAAACATTCAACCTGAAAAGAATGAAGAAACAAGAATCCCCCCAAAACGAGGAGAGGCTTAGGAACCTCTGGAACAACTTTGAACTCTCCATCATCCGGATCATAGGGGTGCCAGAAGGAGAAGAGGAAGAGCAAGACATTGAAAACTTATTTGTTCCAGAGGTTCCTAATGAATGAACCTCTAATTCCTAATGAATGAAAATAATGAAGGAGAACTTCCCCCATCTGGCAAAGGAAACAGACTTCCAGGAAGTCCAGGAAGCTCAGAGAGACCCAAAGAAGTGGGACCCAAGGAAGCACACACCAAGGCACATCATCATTACATTACCCAAGATGAAAGATAAGGAGAATCTTCAAAGCAGCAAGGAAAAGGAGAGTTTCCTACAAAGGAGTTCCCATCAGACTATCAGCTGATTTCGCAAAAGAAACCTTATAGGCATGAAGGGGCTGGAAAGACGTATTCAAAGTCATGAAAGGCGAGGACCTACATCCAACATTACTCTATGCAGCAAAGCTACCATTTAGAATGGAAGGGCAGATAAAGTGCCTCCCAGATAAGGTCAAGTTAAAGGAGTTCATCATCATCAAGCCCTTATTATGTGAAATGTTAAAGGGAGTAATCTAAGAAAAAGAGGAAGATCAAAACTATGAACAGTAAATTGACAACAAACTCACACCTATCAGCAACTAAACCTAAAAAAATAAAAAACAAAAACAAACTAAGCAAACAACTAGAATTCTGTGTTCCTACAGAATCACAGAAATGGAGATCACATGGAGGGTTATCAGCAGGGAGAGGGGGAGAGAATGGAGTTAAAGGTACAGGGAATAAGAAGCATAAATGGTAGGCACAAAAAAGACAGGGGGAGGTTACGAATAGCATAGGAAAGGGAGAAGCCAAAGAACTTATATGTACGACCCATGGACATGAACTAAGGGGGGGAATGCTGGTGGGAGTGGGGGCGCAGGGTGGAGGGGAATAAAGAGGAGAAAAAGTGGGACAACTGTAAGAGCATAATCGATAACATATACTTAAAAAGAACAGATTATACACCATGATCAAGTGGGATTTCTACAAGGGATGCAAAGGTGGTTCGACATCCACAAAACAATGTGATTCATCACGTCAACAACACCAAGGTTAAAAATCATATGATTATCTCAATATATGCAGAAAAAGCATCTAACCAAATTCAACATCCATTTATGATAAAAACTCTCAACAAAGTGGGTACAGAAGGAATTTACTTCAACTTGATAAAGGCTATATATGACAAGCCCACATCTAACATCACAGTCAATGGTGAAAAGATGAAAGCTTTTTCTCCAAGATCAGGAACAAGACAGGGGATTGTCACCACTTTCACCACTATTATTCAACATGGTACTAGAAGTCCTAGACAGAGCAATCAGACAAGAAAAAGAAAAAGCATCCAAATAGGAAAGGAAGAAGTAAAACTGTAACTATTTGAGGATGACATAATACTACATGTAGAAAACTCTAAAGAATCCACCAAAAATTAATAGAATTAGCAAAAGAATTCAGTAAAGTAGCAGGCTACAGAATTAATATACAGAAATCTGTCACTTTACTATACACCAATAATGAACAATCAGGAGAAATAAGAAAACATTCTTATTGACAACTGCATCAAAAAGAACAAAATATCTGGGGATAAACTTAACCAAGGAGGTGAAATACCTGTACTCTGAAAACTGTAAGATATTAAAGAAATTGAAGAAGACGCAAAATAAATGAAAGGATATACTGTGCTCATAGATTGGAATGATTCATATTGTTAAAGTGACCATACTATCCAAAGCAATTTACAGATTCAATGCAATTCCTGTCAAAATACCAACGGCATTCTTCTCAGAGCTAGAACAAAGAATCCTAAAATTAATATGAAACCACAAAAGTCCTTGAATAACCAAAGCAATCTTCAGAAAGAAGAACAAAGTTGAAGGCACTCTGATCTCAAACTATACTACAAAGTTATAATAATGAAAACAGTATGGTGCTGGCACAAAAACAGACACATAGATCAATGAAACAGAACGGAGAGCCCAGAAACAAACCCTCACTTATATGGTCAACGAATCTATGCCAAAGGAGGTAAACATATACCCTGGAGGCACAACAGTCTCTTAAACAAGCGGTGTTGGGAAAACTGATCAGACACATGCAAAAAAAAATGAAACTGGACCACTCTCTTACACCACATACAAAAATTAACTCAAATTGGGTTAAAGACTTAAATGTATGGCATAAAACCATAAAATCTGTAGAAGAAAACATAGGAAGTAAACTATTTCATATCAGTCTGAGTAATATCTTTTGGATACGTCCACTCGAGCAAGGGAAACAAAAGCAAAAATAAACAAATGGGACTACATCAAACTAAAAAGCTTTTATGCAGCCAAAGGAAACCTTCAACAAAACAAACAGGCAACCAGCCAAAGAGAAGATAGTTGTAAATAACACCTACAATATACAAAGTATATAAGAAACTTGCACAACTCAATAACAAAAAATCGAAACATTCCAATTGAAAAATGGGCAGAGGACATGAAAAGGCCTTTCTCCAAAGAGAACATATGGATGGCCGACAGACATGAAAAGATGCTCATCAATTATCATCAGGCATATGCAAATCAAAACAATGAGATACCACCTCACACCAGTCAGAATGGTTGTCATCAAAAAGTCAACAAATAACATGTGTTGGTGAGAATGTGCACTGTTGGTGGGACTGCAAACTGGTGCAGCCCCTATGGAAAACAGTATGGAGATTTCTCAAAAACTAAAAACAGATATACCATCAGACCCAGAAATTCCACTTCTGGGTATTTATCCAAAGAAAACCAAGACACTAATTCAAAAAGATACATGTACCACTATGTTCACTGCAGCATTATTTACAACAGCCAAGATATGGAGGCAACCTAGGTGTCCACTGATAGATGAAGGGAGAAAGATGTGATACACACACACACACACACACACACACACACACACACACCCTATAAAATGGAAAATTAGGCAGCAATTGTTAATGTAGACTCTAAAAGCGAACAAATAAACAAAAGAAAAACAGAGTCATGAAAACAGAGACTAAAGGGATGGTTATTAGAAGGCGGGTGGTGGATGAATAAGGAAAAGGGAATACAGTCAATTATATGGTGACAAGTTTACACAGTGAAAGATGATCACTAGAACTAGTGGGGTAAACACGTTGTAAGGTATTGTAAAAATGTCAAATCGTTATACTGCACACCTGAAACTGATAAAATACTGAAACTAACTACATTTAAATTTTAAAAAATTAGAAAAATGAGATTATTAACTGCAGGATACACTAAAAGCTAGACAAGAAAGGAAATGGAATCACATTACATTATGTGGCTCAGCTGTAAAACATTTACATAACCATAAAAATGTAAACTTAAATATTCATTTAATTGAACATTGTGATATTACCATTTTGAAAGACAGAGGTGAGGCAGTGTGCATGGGTGGCGGTATAAGAGAGCTATATTCCCATCTTCCATAGTGGGAAATCAATTGATAATGTTTAATTTTTTTTTCACTTAAAAAAAGGATTTTATTTGTTTATTTTTATAAAGAGGGGAAGGGAGGGAGAAAGGGAGGCAACCACACATTGACGTTTCATGTCAATGTGTGGTTGCACACCCATGAAACGTCAATTTGTGGTTGCACACCCCCTGCTGGGTTCCTGACCCGCAACCCAGGCATGTGCCCTGACTGAGAACTGAACCAGTGACCCTTTGGTTCACAGGCAGGTGCTCAATCCACTGAGCCACACCAGCCAGGGCGATAATATTTACAATTTTAAAATTAACATTATTATGCTACCAACTGTTATCTAGAAATACTGAGGTAAATGTCAGAAGAAACAGCTTAAAGAACTTAAAGTATAAGCCTCGGGGACAGGGGAGAAGGTAGCACAGAAGGAGACTGCTTTTGTTTTCCTGAGTATTGTACTACCTAACTTCTAAAAATGATAGACATGCATTTGTTTGACAGAAAAAAAGATGTTTTAAAAAAGTTAAATAAGACTGTGATACTAAAAAGAAAATAAAACTTCTGTTGGCAACTCAATTATTACTTTGGAAGCAAGCTCTACCCTAGCAGGGAAAAGTGGCAAAAATCATTTAGTAAAAACACGTCTCTTGTTTTTACTGTGAACATTTAGAGGAGCTGGTGGTGAAAATGCACGAGTGACACGGGGATTTCTTGGTACCAGCATACAGGACTTTGGGGTTACAGCTGGATGGGAAAACAACACACCGTTCCTCCTACCGGCTCTGCTAACATCCCTTTGTGGATGGGAAATCTGAACTACGAGGAAAGATAAAGCGTAGAGCAACGGTATTTATCCAAAGAAAACCAAAGCACTAATTCAAAAACATACGTGTACCACTATGTACCACGAGTTATGGATAACCTGAAAGCCAAAGATTTGCCTTTAGGTTAAAACAAACCATCTTCATTAGAAAGAGCCACTTTGAACTACCACTAGGACAAACAGTTTAGCCTTTCGACAAGACATGTGCTCTCCACTATGAGTCTCTTCATAAGTGACACTCTAACTCAGACCACATACCTTTTGCAGAATCCCAGCATAGTCATTAGAACAAAATTTCTCCAAGCAGGGATTTCTATTACATTATCAAACTATTTATTAAAATCTACTGTAGAAGGTGTCAGATTAAATAAAACAAAATTACAGTTTCTATATCCTGAATGTATTCTTTTTTTTAGATGTTTTTATTGTTATTCTACTAGTTGTCCAATTTTCCCCCTTTGCCCTCCTCTGCCCAACCCCGCCCCGCTCCCACAGTCAATTTCCACACGTGTCCATGTCCATGGGTCACTCATACATGCCCTTTAACTAGTCCCTTCCTCTTTTCTTAACAGTACAACTCCAGTTGTATTACGCACAGTATGTTGTCTTGCCATCACCGTGATTTATGATGAAAGACAGAGGGTAGCCATTAACGAAGGCCGCTCTGGTGAAGACTTTACCTGGTACTGGAACTGAATGGGCTGTAGTTGGCTGCCATCCTGAGTCATCTTCCTGGCCAGGGCCTCTTTCAGTGCAAGGGCTTTATTCAACTCAACCAGCTCCTTAGACATCTGAGCTTGACGTAGAGCATGTTGAGTGGTAAAGCCATCGGAAGACCTGCTGGTCTGTGGGCAGGTTTCCACAAGCTGGAAAAGATTGGGATAATGACTTGTAAGAGAAACGGGCAATGGGAGCTCCGTGGGCACTACTTCATCGAGTCTCACAGCCACTTCTCCATCACCAGTACCTCTGTTCTTTTAAAACTGTGGCTTCTCCTACATTTATTTTACATATCTGAAATAAATTGAGCTAGGCTACTTCCCTGCTCACACACGCATCTTATATCTTACATCCTTTAACCGACCCTTTTAGAGGGAACTAAGTTTCCCGCCTTTCCCCTTATTGACCAGGCCAACATTTCTTACCTTTACCTCACTCTGAGGGTCCTCAGAGGAGAGAGGGCTCTGGAAATGGAGGGGAGACTTCATTTTTCTCACTGAGCTGAGCTCTGGCGCCTGATTTATCTCCTATCTTCTTTCAGAATATGAAAACTACAGATTGATATTTGCTTCAGGGAGAAAAAGCTATCTCAAGCAAACCACTGTCTAGCTTTTCATTTTGACTTTGCTCTGTTACCTTCAGCCAACATCTAATATATTTTATCTATTCTTGCCACGTGAATACTCAAAATATTCTCCTTGGTTCTTTTAGCTCCTAACCATCCCATACATAGAAAAGTATGCTGAGAGAAAAAAAAAACACTTTTCCATTTCTTCTCTGATGCTTTTTTGACCTTGCCATCATTGCCTAATTTGTTCCCTTCCTCATTTTAACTTGCTAGGAACTGGATGCAGAACACTAGCACCTAACAAGAGATCAGTAAGCCAGACTGCAAATGTGGAAAGTGACATATCTGAGAGGTCTGTCACCCATTACCAGTTTACTGTTGGCGACGGAGCCTATTGAAGTTAGGGATTTGACAAAGCTGAGATTTATATTCCAGATTTCTGGACTGCCAAGCCATGCTACAGAGGATGGTAGCGATCAGAGGCCCTCTTCCTCAGCGGGGTGACAAATTAGAGGCAACGGCACAGTTAAAGCTCCTGCTTCTCCATAAAGGGGCCCATTACTTACGGCTTCTGGTTCCGCTGCAGTATCGATGGCTGCAGTCACGCAAGCCACGGTTTCATCCTGCAATGACAAATGATGTTTCGCTTTAGAAGAAGATCCTGAAGTGAAGTGT
This sequence comes from Mormoops blainvillei, assembly GCA_004026545.1. Taxonomy (NCBI): domain Eukaryota; kingdom Metazoa; phylum Chordata; class Mammalia; order Chiroptera; family Mormoopidae; genus Mormoops; species Mormoops blainvillei. Next base: position 19,714 of record PVJD01013690.1, read on the forward strand.
ACTAGTGGACTTCACGCTGCTGCTTTAATTTTTGTCAAGTGTAGATAGACGCCATTTAAGGTGCAGAGCCCTTTTGTAGGCACATACACTCCAACGGCCGCATGTTTCCATTTCCCACCTCCCGAGACTCTGTCTTCTTTATAGACAAAATATATAATAAGGTTGATTGTGCGGTTTGCAAAAAATAGGGTCATGTGGCAACCTTACATACAGGGTGGGGCAAAAGTAGGTCTACAGTTATGAGCCCACAAAACAGAGTTTATTCTTGTATTACTATTTATTAATTATTGTATTGTCTTCCATACGGACAACTGTAAACCTTCTTTTCCTCGCCCTGCGTATATTGTGCATCTCCTGCTTGGCCAGAGATCACTGGGCCACCGTGAAACACGTAACCATTCCAAAAGGCCAAAGTTTAAGTCACCGTATAGACTCCACCCTTTCTTTTGATGTTTTTACCAGTATGTCTACTTTCATAATACACAGGTCTAGCCAGTCCTCATGGACACACCATCCTAAGAACAGGCATATCATCAAATAAAGGCAACGCAGCAGAAGAGTGAATGGAATCAAGGGTGTTTTTTTTTCTTTTTAAAGATTTTATTTATTTATTTTTAGAGAGAGGGACAGGGAGGGAGAAAGAGAGAGAAAGAAACATCAGTGTGTGGTTGCCTCTCACATGCCCCTGACCAGGGACCTGGCCCGCAACCCAGGCATGTGCCCTGACCGGGAATCGAACCGGCAACCTTTCAGTGTGCAGAATGACACCCGGCCCGCTGAGCCACACCTGTCAGGGAAAGGGTTATTTTTGAGTTTTTTTTACAGTCAGTCAAGGTAGCAAGAGCCTACCTTCCATGGAAGTAAATACCATGGTGGATACCCCAGAAAAATGTGCCCGTGAAGTCAGACAAATATACTGCAGGCTACTCCAGGCAGTAGAGGAAAAGGTGAGGCACCAATCCCTTCCCCGAGAAGGGCAAACCACTTTTTAGGGCATTGGAACACCGTCTAGAAGGGAACTCTAAAACCAGTTACTAGAATTAATTTGTTTATAGGCTATCACATGATCAAGCTCAGTTCTCCCCAGCGAGACTTAGGCTTCACTTGGCATCGCAACCTACGGATTACCACTTCCCTTTAAGTGATCCTGCAAAGCCCTGGGAAGAAAGGATTATTCCCAGGAAGTCACGTGCTGAAGCAGGTCATAGGTGAAAGAATTTCACCTATCCTCAACAGCGGGGAAAGAATTTAGGGTTAGCACATGCAGTCTCTTTACCAGCCCAGAGAAACATTACTTAGTGTTGAAACTAAAAGCCTCACCTTTAAAGTGAGGAGAGAAGAGGCCCTTAGTAAGTGCTGTTTATAAAGCATTTCCCTTAATCTGCCCAGAAATTCTCAACTAGTGAGACTCGAAAGAGAATCCAAAGGCAGCACCAGTGTTCCCACACCCTTTCTCATCACGATTTACAATACTGATGATCCTTTAAGAGCAAGATATACTAAATCTTTCTTAAAAAAAAAAACCAGAGCACTTCAATAAATGCATATTATAGGTTAACAGTTACCCTTTCCTCTCTCCTGTGTTTTAAGTCTCAGCAAAAGGGCTAGTTACAGGCCTAGTCTAGATTAGTAGGGCCTATAACATTGGCTTTTGGAGGCTTTTTTCTAGTACCTTCCAGAGGGTCAGGATCAAAGAAGGGCGGTTAATCCTTAAAGAAGGTGTGCTGTTACTGTGAGTTTACCTTTTGGCACACTGGGGTTTCACGGTGCTCAGGTTTGAGCTTTGGTGATAGGTTCTACGTGAACATGGCAGGCTTCTGCCGTCATAATCCTAAATGTCAATATATAACAATGGAATGTCTTTCACTCGAACAGCCACTTCCTCCCTCATTCTAAGGCCACAACAAAGAACTTCTTTTCATTACACATTTTCTCTTTTTTTAATTTTAATTTTTATTGTCGTTCTATTACGGCTGTTCCAATTTTCCCCGCTGCTCTCCCCTGCCTCGCCCCACCCCGCCCCACTCCCACAGTCAATCCCACCCTGTTGTCCGTGTCCATGGTGAGAACCTTTCATAAGGTAAAAAGACATTTTTGCTGAAGGCAATGGTCAGGGGAACAAGGCTAGGGTACAGGGAGATACATAAACCAGCAGCAACACTCTCCAAAATGAAATGGTAGGCAATACCATTACTGGGCATGTGAAATTCCTTTTATGGAACTGGTCTTGAAGGAGGGAACTGAAAGGAATGCATGCATTTCCTCACAGGTAACTGCAACAAGAGGGTTCACTTGAATTATATTTTAAAGGAATAAATGGTACAGTTCACCGCTTAGAGCCCCAGGAGAAAGGTCTGGGAACAATGGTTGCCTTCATAACAGAAGAGGGGGTGTACACCCATTGCTTAAAATAAAAATAGTTTTAATCCAGAATGAAGGGTACAAGCACTTACTTTTGAAACATTTTGCTTTCACTATAGTGAGTCTTAATAAAAAGCCACAGTGTACACTGTTGAATAATTTCAAAAAAATATGTAGCTGGGAGGGTCTCCAAACAATAGATACGGAGAGCTCTGAAGCAAGAGTCCAGCAGAAGCCATGGGTAAAAGGACTTATTCTGCTTAACTCTGACAGTGGCTGGATGCCAGGGACTTTATCAGCTTGCGGCAATCTTCAGCACGCTCCTCCTGCACGCACCAAGTGAATTTTAGCGGCAGACACAGCGATTCTACAGAGTTCCTCGGAGCCAGCCACCGCTGGCAACTTGCTCTATAGGCATGACAGGCACCAGTCGTACTGCTAGATCCTCACTGAGGCTGTGCCTTCTCTTATTAACTTGGTCCCACAGGTTTGCCTTTTCATCTTCCCCGTGTGGCTCAAAGACCCAGAAATGTGGTGGTGTGGCCATAACAACGGTGTCCTGGACCACTCTTCTCGGATCTTATAAGTTTTGGCTCCAGCAGGGTTCTACAGCCTAGGTTGTTTTAATTCGGAGGCAGCTCACGCAAGGTTTTTATACATTAGATGTTCCAGCTATATTTATGAGGGGGGACCCAAAAAACCCGGAATTATCTTCTGGATGGTGGGCCCCTTGTAGTGCAGGCTTCCCCCTGCTAGGTGACTGTCCTAGGAACCCATCTGTGTCAGTGTAAGCAGCTGGCCTTGTTGTGAGAGGTTGAGTTTGGCTTCAGTGTAATTTTTTGGAAGACTCTTTCAACGCATTTGCCCATTTCAGGATGGGTGATTTACGAACGCACCTGCCCACACTGCACTGAGCGTTCAGCATTTTTTGACCAAAAACAGTACGCCCTCCGTGTCCCTCCCTCCTTATTCACCCAATCTCACCCAGGCAACTTATTTTTGTTTCCCTGGATGAAAACAATCCTCAAAGGGAAAAATGTTTTGCCAATGTGGAAGAGGTGAAACAGAAACCGGCAGAAGCACTAAAAGGCATCCAAATTGGCAGGTTCAAAAACTGTTTGGAGCAGTGGGAAAAAAAGTCTCGATAGGTGTACTGCTTCAAATAGAGAGCACTTTGAAGGTGATTATTGTTGTTCCAAATCCCACACAGCACCCTTCCCGGGTCTGGCCCATTTCGTTATCTTTCTGAGCTTTATTACTGCTGCGGTTAACTTTATTCTTTCTCACACCATCCCAAGTTTCTATCACTTACTGTCACTATATCTCATCATCTAACCCCACATACGTGTTCTGCTTTCTGATGTCAGCTAACATTCCCCCTCACCCAATAAAGGTCTTATCTCTTTTTCACCTTTTATGAAAAGTGGCTACCTGGGTGAATTATCATGCTCATTGCAGTACTTCTCCAAGGATCGCCTATCTGTTCTCTACTTCTTAGTACTTTAATTCCCATAGAACACTCTCCCACTGTCTTACTCCATTTTGCCTTCACTCTGCCCCTGATCACATACAAGATAAGGTGGGAGTTGTGGATACCAGCAAACCTGCAGGGGGAGAGAACCCATCAACAAAGGAGCCACCAACACGAAAAGATCAAGTACAACAAGAGACCCTACACAGACAGAAGAAAGGGCAAACCTAGGACATCCAGACAAGGAGATCACAGACTACACCACTGAGTCCCACAAAACTCCTACCATAGATGTTCACACTACAAAGACAGCTGGCAAAGCAGAGTCACTGAAAATGGGGAGACAAAAAAAGAACCAGCAATCGAAAGGAATAGAAGATTTCCCACTAAAAGAGCTAAATGAAGCGGAGGCAAGCAAACTATCAGATACAGAATTCAAAGGAATGGTGATAAGGATGCTTAAGGAACTCACAGACAACTACAAGGAAGTGAATGAGAACTACAACAGTATGAAAAAGGAAAGAGAAACCTTAAACAAGAACCAGGAAGAAATGAAGAATATAATTTCTGAATTAAAAAATGTACTAGAAGGAATTACAAGCAGGCTGGATGAAGCAGAGGACCGAACTAGTGAGCTGGAAGACAAGGTAGAAAGAAATACCCAGGTAGAGCAGCTGCACACAAAAAAAGACTAAAAAAATATGAAGATACCTTAAGTCAAATGCAAGACAACATGAAATACAACGACATTCAAATCATAGGAATACCAGAAGGAGAAGAAAAGGAGCAAGGGATAGAAACCCTGTTTCAAAAAATAATGACAGAAAACTTCCTGAACCTGGAGAGGGAAAATACCATACAGGTTCAGGAAGCACAGAGAGTCCCAATAAAGATAGACCCAAAGAGGCCTACACCAAGACACATCATTATTAAAATGCCAAATTTTAAAGACAAAGAGAGAATCTTAAAAGCAGCAATGGAGAAATAAGAAGTAACAAACAAGGGAGCTCTGATAAGGCTAGCAGCTGACTTCTCAACAGAAACACTACAAGCCAGAAGGGAATGGCAAGAAATATTCCAAGTAATGAAAAGCAAAAGCTGCAACCAAGACTACTCTACCCAGCAAGGCTCTCAATTAAAATGGAATGTGAAATAAGGAGTTTCTCAGACAAAGGAAAGCTGAAAGAATACACCTCCACCAAACCAGCACTGCAAGAGATGCTAAAGGGACTGCTATATGAAGAGGAAGAAAAAGAATGAGAGAGAGGAACGCAGGTACAAAGGGGTAAAATGAATATGTACTTACCAATAATAACCTTAAATGTTAATGGATTAAATGTTCCAGTAAAAAGACACAGGGTAGCTGAATGGATAAGAAAACATGACCTGCACTTATGCTGCCTATAAGAGACCCACCTCAGAACAAAAGACCTACACAGACTGAGAGTGAAGGGTTGGAAAACAACATTCCAAGCAAATGGACAGGGAAAAAAAGCTGGGGTAGCAATACTTAGACAAAATAGACTTAGAAACAAAAGTCATAAAAAGAGATACTGAAAGACACTACATAATACTCAAGGGAAGAATCCATCAAGACATAAACATTGTAAATATATAAGCACCCAACATAGGCGCACCCAAATATATAAAGAAAATCTTGCAGTACTTCAAGAGAGATATAGACAGCAACACATTTATAGTAGGGGATTTTAACACCCCACTGTCAAAAACGGATAGATCTTCCAAACAAAATATCAACAAGGATATTGCAGAATTGAACAATGTCCTAGATGAAATGGACTTAACTGATATATATAGAATCTTTCATCCCAAAGAAGCAAACTACACATTCTTTTCAAATGCACATGGAACATTTTCAAAGACAGCCCACATGATAGGACACAAAACAAGCCTGAACAAATTTAAGAAAACTGAAATCATATCAAGCAATTTCTCAGACCACAAGTGCCTGAAACTAGAAACCAACCTCAAGGAAAATACTCAAACCTGAATAGCTATTCAGGAGACTGAATAGCATGCTATTAAACAATGAATGGGTTAATAATGAGATCAAGGAAGAAATCAAAAACTTTCTGGAAACAAATGAAAATGAACACACAGCTGTCCAAAACTTATGGGACACAGCAAAGGTAGTTCTGAGAGGGAAGTTCATAGTGATACAGGCTTATCTAAAAAAGATAGAAACATTTCAAATAAACAACCTAACCCTACATTTACAAGAACTGGAGGAACAACAACAAACAAAACCCAGAGTGATTAGAAGGAAAGAAATAACCAAGATCAGAGCAGACTTAAACAACAAAGAGACTAAAAGAAAAATTCAAAGGATCAATAAAACCAGGAAGTGGTTCTTTGAAAAGATAAACAAAATCGACAAGCCTTTAAGCAGACTCATCAAGAAAAAAAGGGAGAGGACCCAAATAAATAAAATAAGAAATGAAAGAAGGGAGATCACAACTGATACCACAGAAATACAAAGGATTGTAAGAAATTACTACGAACAACTATATGCGAAGAAATTTGAAAACCTGGATGAAATAGACAAATTCCTGGAAAAATATAATCTTCCAAAACCAAATGAAGAAGTAGAAGGCCTGAACAGACTTAAAACAGCTGGCAAAATCAAAGCAGTAATAAAAAAACTCCCAGCACACAAAAGCCCCGGACCGGATGGTTTCCCAGGAGAATTCTACAAAATATTTAAGGAAGAGCTAAGTCCTGTCCTTCCCAGACTATTCCAAAAAAACCCAAGAAGAGGGAAGACTCCCAAGCTCTTTTTATGAGGCCATGATCCTAATCCCCAAACCAGATAAAATTACAACGAAGAAAGAAAACTATAGGCCAATATCACTGATGAACATAGATGCTAAAATCCTCACCAAATATTGGAAAACCTTATCCAGGAACACATTAAAAACATCATCCACCATGACCAAGTGGGATTCATTGCAGGGATGCAGGGATGGTACGATATTCACAAATCAATAAACGTAATATGTCACATAACAAAAGGAAAGATAACAATCATATGATCATATCAAGAGATGCAGAAAAAGCATTTGATAAAGTATAGCACCCATTTATGATAAAAACACTCAGTAAAGTGGGAGTAGAGAGAGCATACCTGAACATAATAAAGGCCATATACGAGAAACCTACAGTCAACATCATACTCAATGGGCAAAAACTAAAATCTTTCCCTCTAAGATCAGAAACAAGACAAGGATGTCTGCTTTCGCCACTTCTATTCAACATAGTATTGGAGGTCCTAACCATAGCGATCAGACAAGAAAAGAAATAAAAGGCATCTAAATAGGAAAGGAGGAAGTAAACTGTCATTGTCTGCAGATGACATGATAGTGTACATAGAAAACCCCATAGACTCCACTGAAAAACTTCTCGACCTAGTAAGTGAATTTGGCAAAACAGCAGGATACAAAGTCAATATTCAGAAATTGAAAGCATTCTTGTACACCAGCAACGAAATATCAGAATCAGAAATCAGGGAAAAAATCCCATTCACTATAACAACAAAAAAATAAAGTACCTAGGGATAAACCTTATTGAGGACGTAAAAGACCGGTACTCAGAAAACTACAGAACACCGAAGAAAGAAATTAAAGAAGATACAAATAAACGGAAGCATATCCTGTGTTCATGGATCGGAAGAATTAACATCATCAAAATGTCCATACTACCCAAAACAATTTATAGCTTCAATGCAATCCCTATTAAAATACCAATGACATATTTCACAGATATAGAACAAACATTTCAAAAATTTATATGGAACCATAAAAGACCCCAAATAGCCACAGCAATTTTAAGAAAGAAGAACAAAGTCAGAGGGATCACAATACCTGATATCAAACTATACTACAAGGCTACTGTAATCCATATGGTCTGCTACTGGCATAAGAACAGACACATAGATCAATGGAGCTGAACAGAGAGCCCAGAAATAAAGCCATGTCTCTATGGTCAATTAATATTCAACAAAGGTGGCAAAAGCATAAAATAGAGTAAAAATAGTCTCTTCAACAAATGGTGTTGGGAGATCTGGACAGCTACATGCAAAAAAATGAAACTCAACCACCAACTTACACCATACACAAAAATAAACTCAAGATGGATAAAAGACTTAAATATAAGTTGTGACACCATAAAAGTCCTAGAGGAGAACATAGGCATGAAGATCTCAGATATTCCATGCAGTAGTATTTTCACCGCTATGTCCCCTAGAGCAAGGGACATAAAGGAAAGAATAAACAAATGAGACTTCATCAAAATAAAAAGCTTTTGTATGGCTAAAGAAAACATCAGCAAAATGAAAAGGGAACCGACCGTATGGGAAAATATATTCGCCAATGATACCTCGAACAAGGGTTTGATCTCCAAAATATATAAAGAACTCACATGACTCCACTCCAGGAAGACAAACAACCCAATAAAAACAAAGGCAAAAGACCAGAACAGACTCTTCTCCAAGGAGGACATGCACAGGGCCCAGAGACATATGAAAGGATATTCAACACCACTAGTCATGAGAGAGATGCAAATTAAAACCACAATGAGATACTACTTCACACCAGACTGAATGGCCATCATAATCAAATCAATAGACAACAAGTGCTGGCGAGGCTGTGGAGAAAAGGGAACTTAGTGCACTGTTGGTGGGAATGCAGACTGGTGCAGCCACTGTGGAAAGCAGTGTGGATTTCCTAAGAAAACTAAAAATGGAACTGCCTTTTGACCCAGTGATTCCACTGCTGGGAATATACCCTAAAAATCCGGAAACACCAATTCAAAAGAACCTATGCACCCCAATGTTCATAGCAGCACAATTTACAATAGCCAAGTGTTGGGAGCAGCCTAGTTGCCCATCAGTAAATGAGTGGATCAAAAACTGGGGTACATTTACACAATGGAACACTACACAGCAGAAAGAAAGGAGTTCATACCATTCGTGACAGCATGGATGGACCTGGAGAGCATTATGCTGAGTGAAATAAGCCAGGTGGTGAAAGACAAATACCATATGATTTCACCTATAAGCAGAGACTAATCAACAGGACAAACAAGCAAGTAAAATGTAACCGGAGACACGGAAGTGAAAACAAACTGACAGTGAACAGAGGACGGGGGAGGGGAAGACGGGGCAAACAGGGGAAGGGTGGTCAAGGATCATATATGGGGGACTCATGGACAAAGTCAAGGCGGGGGCATGGGGGGAAATGGACAAAAGTACTTGAACGACAATAAAAAAATAAACATGTAAAAATAAATACACAATTTTTTATAAATAAATTATGTTTTTTTTGGGGGGGGGTCCACCCGTGTAAGTGGAATTAGAGGTGGTGAACTTTAACCTTGCGATAGCCATTCTCTGGCTTTATATTTCAGCCACGTTGATGTTCTTACCATGTCGCAAACTTTCATCCCTTGTTACTTTTGCATATACCATTTCTCTCTCTATAGACTGTCCTTTCCCCTTTGTCTGTGTGGCAAACTCCTACTCACTTTTAAGGATCCAGTTTCTTCTGTGCTGTCTTCCTGAATTTTCTAGGCAGTTAATCACCCCCTCCTCTGTGCCCCTAACACAGCGGGCTCATACTTTTCCTTGCCCCCTTTCCCTTGCTGTGTTCTGTGTCACCTCTCACCTGTGAACCTTGCCCAGCTGACAAACTACAAGGTTTGCAAGAACAATTCTTGAAAATAACCGAGAGTTATCAGGATGAAGTGGCGCTGATGTTCTTTATCAAGGGCCATGAAAACTGTAACAGCCTCCACCCTAAAAGTTTCACAGCACTTAACAAGAAAAGCGCTGCCTGAGCCCAGCTCTAGGTAGCTACCTGAGTCAAGGATTGGAGTATGGTAGGCGCTCCCCGGGTGCATCAGCTAAATAATGCCTTTAATGTCGATTTTGGTCACTTAAATTATTTTCTCTTGCTATTAATACAGTATTTAGCAAGGGTGCACAGTGACTGAGTAGCAGAACTGGTTTTACAAGAGGGTCTGGCTGGCTCTTCAGCCCAGGTTCTCAATTACCGTGGCCTGTTGGTTGGATAAACGAACTGTCATCTCAAGCTGCTCAAGATAGTTTTGTACAGTACTACTTATTCTGAAACACTGCTTTCTAGTCTTTTGGGAGTTTAGTTATTTAATTCCTTGGTACTGGCCATCCTAAACCTTTTCCCCATAATACTACATGGTATTTTTTCAATGACTCTTTAGAGAAAAATACAGGTGTGGATGATGTTGTAATACGCTTTTGACAACTCTAGAAAACGCTGGGCAAGACCTGGGGTGGAGAATCAGTGTTCTGGTAAAACTAAAACATCTGCCCAAGAGCTAGGAATTACACGAGGCATATATATGCACATTACTGCTTCAGAATGATAAATAAGAGGGTATAGATGGAACAAAACAAACCATAACCCCCCTAGCCAACCATGACCCCTTAATATAATATTATTTCAATTTTTAAAAAGTACATATGCCTAAGAACTAAGAGAATGCCAAAAAAATTTTTTTTAAAGAGGTTTTTAGAAAGGTGGTAGAATTGTAAGAATTTTTCTTTTGGGAAAAAGAACAAATAACAGCCCCCCTACTCCCCCAAACCCACCCACAACTGCTATAATAGTTATAAAAGTAAAAAAAAAGAGGGGGGACTTATAGGGGAATGATGATTCGAACTAATTTATTATTGGTTACAAAAGAGCCCTGACTGGTGTGGTTCAGTGGATTGAGTGCTGGTGTGTGAACCGAAGAATCACGGGTTGGATTCCCAGTCGGGCCACATGCCTGGGTTGCAGGCCAAGTTCCCACTTGGGGGTGTGCAAGAGGCAACCAACCGATGTATCTCAACAAGCACATCGATATTTCTCTCCCTTTCCTTCTCCCTCCCTTCCCCTCTCTCTAAATATAAATAAAATATTTTTTAAAAAAAGAGACCTACTGCATTCCCTGCTTGTTCTAAGCTATCTGTCAGAAGCTAGCTTATTTAAGACTGCGGTGCGGGGCAAGGCCTCTCACTCGGCCGGCACTGAAAGGGCTGCAAATCAATGACTGCTGCTCATGCTACCCAGGCGATCTCGCACTGCACATACACAGGGTGGGGCAAAAGTGTGTTTATAGTTGTCCAAGTGTAAAATAACACAACAGTTCAACTGTAAGCCTACTTCTGCTCCACCCTTTATGTTGCCGCTTCTAGTATTTGATTAGAATGCTAAAATATGAATGTGCCACTGCACGTGTGTCCAAAGGATATTTAATTTTAACAAATTCGCATTTAGACCACATCCAATGATTCATGATATCTGTCCTCAAACAGCTCACAGTCTAGTTATTTCAGCAGAAGACACAGAGCTGAACACATTTACATGCATCAAGACAAACGAAGGAAGGCTTCTAGTCAAGACGGCAAAGTAGGTAACCGTGGCACTCGCATCCTCCCACGACCACATCAAAATTACAACTAGACTACAGGACAATAATCACTGCTAACCTTCTGAAGTCTAGCTGAACACAAGTCCCATAACTGAGGATGTAAAGAAGCCACATCGAGATTGTTAAGAAGGGCAGGCGCAGAATGGCCTGGTCCCACACCCACGTGTGGCGGTTAAAAATCTAGAGCGATATTTTGGCTGTGGAGGTGCCCTCTGGGGAGTGAGGGGTCCCAGCCCCACACCAAGCCTTCCAGCCCAGGGTTCCAGTGCCAGGAAGAGAAGTCCCCACACCTTCTGGCAGTAAAAACCAGCGGGAATTGCGGCTCAGTGAGTGAGGGGCTTGTGGAATGCCAGGCAGTTCCTCTTAAAGGACCCATTTAGGAATGTACTTGAACTCACTCTCTCTGAGCTCCAGCGCTAGAGCAGCAGCTTGAAAGGCTCTAGGAACTGAACTATCCAGTGAGGGTTGGAGGGCCAGGTTTCTCCCAGACAGAAGTGCTGGTAGAGACCATAGTTCCCTTCCTGAGCTCACCCCTCACAGAACAGCAGGTGAGCGCCATATCTGAGTCTCCATCAACCTGCCTCACACCGTTCACCCTGCCCTGGTGATTCCCTGATGCCCCAGCCCACACAACTTGCAGGGTCTCCCGAGCCGCTTCCAGTGACTGTTCCATACAAATGGCCTGTCTTGGCTCATGCCGAGGGCTTTCCTAAAACCTCTCAAAGGATCACAAGCCCCAAACAAGCAGTATCTGGCCTAAGTGTGTCCTGTACCTCTTGGTGATCAGCCTTGTGCCTGGCACTAGTGGCAGTTGGCCTCGGTTCACAGTTCGGCCTCTCGTAGGCACATCCCAGCCCAGCACAAGTAGCAGCCATCTGCAGATTGCTCTGTAGCTCTTGACAGGTGGCCCCAGACAGAGCAAGGTGACAGCTGATCTTGGCCTATACCTCCCAGGAGGCCTCAGAGCTAGCCTCCCTGGTGGACAGCTTCAGAACATGCTGCAGCACCACCCAATCACCTCCATGAGTGACATGCTCTAGAAGTGTACTCACTGGGCACCTGAGCCCTGCTGAAGCGAGTCCTGCTCCATGGGGTTGGCCTCCGCACAGCAGCTCCTCTGCTGTAGTCTCAGCCAGCCCTTGCAGCCAATGGGCCTGGGGGTAAATCCCTCCCACTGAGGTGCCAACAGTGATCAAGGCTCAACTACAAGAGGAGGGTATACTCTGCCCACATGAAGGGCGCACCTTGAGTGCCCAGCTTGAGTAATAGGGGAGGCTGTGCCACTGGACCCTACAGGACACCTACGACATAAGGCCACTCTACCAAGACTGGGACACATAGCAGCTCTACCTAATACATAGAAACAAACACAGGGAGGCTGCCAAAATGAGGAGACAAAGGAACATGGCCCGAATGAAAGAACAGAACAAAACTCCAGAAAAACAGCTAAGTAAAATGGAGACAAGTAATCTGCCAGACAAAGTTCACAACACTGGTTTTAAGGATGGTCAATGAATTTAGGGGAAGAGTAGATGAACTTACGAGAACTATAGGAAACATAAAATGGAGATAGAAAACAAAAAAGAACTGGTCAGAAATGAAAAATATACTAACTGAAATGAAGAATAATTTACAGGGAATCAACAGTAAAGTAGATGAAGCACAGGATCAAATCAGAGATTTGGAAGATAAGGAAGGAGAA